>BJBW01006503.1:0-96491 GCA_004320125.1 Scolopax mira
TTCTTAACTGATGCTGCTATACTAGCAAGACTTTAAAATGTAAACTTATCTTAACCAGGGAAGAGGTTTTAATCCTAATTCCCCTTGGCCTCCTTTGTCAGTATGCAAGTCATTTGTATACCGCTGTGAAGAACAGAACCTAACTAATGAAAATTACTGCAAGGTTGATAGTAAATGAGTAAACAAGACTGATTTTTAAGTGATCCCAAAGATGTATCTTGCTTCTGTGTAAGTAGATTTAATTTGAAACATATAATAATATTAACAATATGAGTGGGCAAGATAATTGGTAATAATACCAATATTACCTATAGTGGCAACAATCATACTGGACGGAAAGGTGGCTGGGAACAGTAGGCATAGATTTACCAGTGTCAAAATGAACTGATGAACCCAATGTTTAACATGTCGTATGGATAAGAGGGTAGTAGCAAATGTTGGATACCTTGGCTTCAGCAAGGTCTTCTACGTGGTCTGTTATACCTTTGTCATAGCCAAACTTGAGAGATTGGACTGGCTAAGTAAGATGATAAGGGGATGGAAAACTGGCTGGACTACCAAAGGACAGCGATCAGTTGTACAAAATCCAACTGTGGCTCATTACTAATCAAACCTCCAACTGATTGATACTGGTGACTGTCTTCTAGTAATGACCCAGACAATACGATAGAGAGTACTTTCAGCAAGTCTGTAGATGATAAAAGATTGGGGAGAAAGCTCCCAACTACTGAGAAAAAGCTTGACAAGCTGAAAAAACCAGGCTGAAAGAAGTACCATGAAGTTGAGTGGAGATAAAATGCAAATCCTTAATATTGTTTGGTTTGAATCCTAAGCAACAAGACAGGCGGGGTGCTGACTGGCTAAAAGACAATCTGGGGGTCCTGACAGAGCAGTGCACTCCCACAGCACAGGAGGCCAACTGCAGAGTGATTCACATTAGCAAGAGTGTAGCCATCAGGGCAAGGGAAGGGTTTCTTCTCTATTTGGCACTTGTGAGTTTGCACCTGGAGTACTGTGTTCAATTTCAGAATCCCTTGATCAAGACAGACATTGAAATACTGGAGACAGCCCACCTGAGTGCTCCCAGGGTAGGTAGGGGCTTGAGGAGAGACTGAGAAAACTGCATTTGCTTAGCTTTCAGAGGAGAAGGCTCTTATCACTGTCTACAACTAATTAACAGGAGGGAACAGAGAAGATGGGAGACAGACTCCACAGGGTGAGATGAATAGCAGTGGACAAGGTGGAACAGAGGAAGTTCTAACTAGATGTTTGCCTGGACAAGGCTCTAACCAACCTGATCTAATCAGACCTGGCTTGAATAAAACACGCTAGAGATCTCCAGAGGTCTCTTCTCACTAATAATCCAATTCTGTTATTTACCTACAACTCTGTACATTCATACAAAATAAGGCAGATGGTAACATACTTTTATTAATACATAGTTGTGACCATTTGAATTTACTTGAGAATGTACACATAATTTACAACCATGATGAAATTTAAATAACATCATATGAAACTTAAATAAGCTTATTGTCATTTTCGAATATCAAATAAAACAAAATGGGAATAGAATTTTTGTGAAGACTGTGATGTTTGCAGATCAGCAAAATCAGATTAATATGATTTTATGGCACAGTATTAGCTGCAATAAGAATTTCTGTAACTGCCAATAATCATCAGCAGTGGGATATTCTAATATTTGTCAGAGTTTCAGTTGAACTGAGACAATGAGGCAGTGTTTCAATTGCACATGCAAACAAAAGAAGGAGTCCTGGATATACCTGAGCACCAAAGGGAACATATTTCAACTACAAAAATTAAATCTCACCAACCTTGTTGATTACAAATCATAAAGATGTTACTCAGAACGAGTATCTGAAACTCCAATCACACTATAAAAACCTCACAGAGCTTTTTCAATGCACTATGGTTATGTATGCTCAGATTCTCTGATGAACCTATTAGGATGCAAATAATATAAAGTTGGTGTCACTTGCTTCTGCCATTAAAATATATCTCATTTTTTCCTGGTAATTTTTTAACATTTTGGACTTTATTTATTTAAAAATTAAGACAAGACATTTTTCTGCTTTCAGATGCTCTGGTCACCTAAAGGTATTTTTACCACTGTGACAAACTACAAGGCTTATAAGAAAGCAGGAGATGGAAAAACAATCTTCACGTCAGCTTGTGTCAGAAGATGGCAGTTAACACCTACTCATCACTCAGCCAGTCAACCCACGTATTTAATAAAGAGAAAATATGGGAGAATAGCAATAGCTCTGAACAACAAAATTCAGACATAATTCAAAAGGGTCAGCCAACTAAGGCTAGAAACAAGCAGGAAATCCTTTCCAACTGATTCTGGATACCTACCTGTATTCTTTAAGAGCTGTAAAGTAGATTTGGAACAAAATGTCTTGTTGACAAACTTGTTCACAGTCACTTTGGCTCATACTGTGTTTGAGCTGTATTTACAGAAATAGTCATCCTTGCCTTCATAGGACATACACCTACCATTCTCACACATTTAGGCAGAGGAGAGGTCCTCTCACTGTAAACATATAAACACCACTACCCCCAAAGTCATCTCCTGCAACCCAAGAAGCCTCCAATACTCCGCTGAAGTAGATTTATTTGATTGCACACAATTAAAGCCCTTCTCTGCAAGCCATGAGAAGTCTTACATCACTATTTTCCAGAGGAACAGAAAATGAAAAAAATTACACTTTACTGCAAAGGGGAAAAAGCATTTCATGGAATAGTCGTTTGTGAGCAGGTGAATTAGTGTCAAAGCTGAAGCTCTGAAAGAGTCAGGGGAAGGTGTATTTACCTTGCCGGAGATAGTAAATCACAAGATTCAGTCTTGCCTCAGGAATGACATCAACCAGAGGAGGCAGGACCTGCAAAGCCCCTTCTCCTCCTCGGAACACTACCTGCAGAGAAAAGCAGCATATTGATAATTATGTATTAAAATCTTGTCTATGATCTCTTAATTCAAGGAAATTAATCCTTAAATTACTATATTAACAGTAGGAAAAGGTCACTGGTACTGGAATTAGCATAATCCCTGCTTTAATATAACTATAGAATTACTACCTGTGATAATCTTTGTGTTGAAGAATATAAAGTATTTAATCCACCAATAAACATTAACTTCTTTCAGCAGCTCAAACCAGTGGTACATTATTTATCAACGGTTGTAAAGCGATACATTCTATATCAAAGATTTTAAAGAATAATATGGTCTCAGACAAGAGTGGGGGGACACATACAGAGTTACAATTTGCTTATGATGAATTCATATGAAAAAATAGGGTGGCAACTCTAATTTAGAATGCCCAAAAATCCTAAAATGATCAGGAGCAGTTGATTCTTTAAACCTCAGTGTCACATGACAGTTCCTCCACCAAAATCTAACATACTTACTCAATAAGCCACTGGCAAAAAGACCAACATTCACAATAAAGAATGTTAACTTTAAAAAGTCCAATTTGAAAGCAGTTTTAACTCTTAGGAAAAAAAGCATTAGCTTGTTGAAAAAAGACCAAGCAACTGCCCTTTGTTAAATAAAGGGAATCCACTGTTACCTGTTGTTTACCAAGGTAATGCCACCACCTCAGGGAAAATTAACAGGTGATTAGAGACTCTCTTACTGCAGGACACAAAAGTATTTTGGCTTTTATCAGACTCTTTTCCCCTATGAACTCTTGTTTAGTACTTTTTGGATGAAGACCATTTTCTGGACTTATCTTTAATTCACATCATTGTCTAAATAAGACTTGATAAATAAGAGTTGAGGGTCAGGCATTCTGACTGATTTCTACAGTGTTCTTATTGAATGGGCTCCACAAAATATCTTGCAAAGTTATTCTTACAGGACACAAACTATTTTAATATGCCTTTGGGGACAAAAGCAACAGATTATTTTGTGACAGTCTCAAACTGACAGAGAAAAATTGCAGGAAAAAGAATACATTTGATGGCACATTGATTATACAAGTAGGATTTCTGGAATGGGACTTACAAGGCAGAAGAGATTCAATTGGGTCTGCAATTCCCAACATATTCCATTTTATGAATCACCAAGAAAAGCTGTACAAGTGAGTACAGTTCATATTAAATCCAAGAAATACATTACTCACCAGATTGTGCTTAATGAGCTCCTTGCCAAACTCAAAAGACGGGGAGGCACTGTCCGTCAAGTTCTTGAGCTCTGCCTGGAATTACATATATTCCATAATTTTGACACGAAAATAAAAAAGCACACAAGTATAAATGTAGCTTCATGTGAGCCCCAAAACTGATTGAAAGACATCTCCAGCAGTGCTGGGTCACTGGAAGATTTTTACTTTCCATTTCTATGTGAAGACTTTAGCAACTGGATAATGCATATAGACACAAGGTCAAAAGTGGACTGTGAAAACTGTAAGACCACTGTGCATACATGTGGCCAGATGGTTTAATACCAGGAAACCTGAAATAGGTGACATTCCTAAGAGAAGGACACAATGACAAGATAAAGGACATAATCAGCATTACTGATTAAGACAGATAACACGAAAAAGAAACCTGCGTGGAATCTTGAACTAAAATAAAGGTGAACCGAAGGGCTGTCCAACAGATACCTCAGCAGCCTTCCCATTGTAGAGTCGGAAATGGTTACAAGCCTTAAGGTTAAGAGCAATGGTGCTGTCAGGAACTTGCTGAAGATAAACAGCTAGCACTTCCTGTGATACATCATAGTAATCCAGTTTGTAATAGCATAGGGCCACATATACATTCAGAGCCAGGTACTCCCTGCAGGAAGGAGGATTAAAGAGAACATTTAAATCCCACCAGAAAATTATACTACAGAACATTACAATCAGTGATAAAGCTCTCACACGTCTATACATCTTTCACAAACATATCAAAACTGGTTTTTCTGATAAATGCTTAGAACTTTTAGAGCTCTAGTTTGCTAGCTAAGATTTCACAGATACAGATCCGGGTTCACATTACTTTTCTCAATGGCAGCTACTGTGGCTTTAAGGAATTTCCTACAAAACTTTTGGCTAGAAAAACTGGGAAATGGTGGTAACTTCACACTAAGGAAATGCACTGAACATGAGCACTGTATTTGGCCCGACAGAATAGGATTTTCTATGCAATACATACAAAGACATTTAATATGCACATAAATCTTTGAAAATATTTTAATGAACTTATTATCTTATACCAAGTACAACTATTTAAAAAAATCCTATAACATTACAAGCTATCAAGCCAGAAGCACTAGACATAGAAATAAGACAGGCATTTGTGGAAACAGTAAGTAAAAGGCTAATTGTTATGAAGATTACTCTGTTACTCATCTAGCTTTGAGTGACTGCTTCTACAGGACTTAGAAGTTTAAAATCTCTTCCCCAAGCATTACATGACATACATACATCATGATGGACTTCTCCGAAGCATTTCAGAGGAGATACTGCCAAAAGATAGCTAAAGATAGCTATCTTTTTTGTATTTTGGGATAGCAAATAACTATGTATTTTGGGATAGAAGTTTCCATTTTATTAAACAATACTTCCAGCCACTTAAGAACTCAATTTGTTCCTGGTTCCCTAACTAAGATCTTGCAGAATGTGATAGGAAAAACCATCAACAAGTGTCATAGCAAGAAAAAGAGAAATGGAAGAATTTCAGGCCTAAAGAAATGAAAGGAACTCTCTACAAAAAACCTAAGAACCAGACCTTTCTTATAAAGGCTAAGAGCTGAAGAAGTCAGTAACCACAAGCAAGGGACACCAGACTGGCCATCGGAGGGGAAAGAAAGAAAAAGTCAAAGCATGCACATAACTGCAGAACATTTCAGAAATAACAAAACAGAAAGAAAAATCTCAGAATGAATTACATGAAATTATTGCTAAAAGCAAGCAACAAAAAGCAGACTTCTTTTTAAATATGGATTTTTCAATGATGCTTTGCAATGAACAAAATTAAAGGGGCTGCGACTTGTGCACATTTTGTGGTGGGAAAAACCATAGTAATTGGGGCAAATACCTACTTTCAGAAACCAAGCAACTAAATGGAATTCAAACACCAACAGTATCAGAGACTGGTTTAGAGATGCCCACCGATTATCGAGAAGAATGCGTTTGTAGATATCAATAGCTTCTTGGTAGTGTGACCGCATGTAGTGGATAGATGCCAAGCTAAGCTGGTCTTCTGTAATGTCTTGCAGATTCTGGTGAGAGCTCATCAGTTTCTTCTCATCACTAAACTAAAAAGAGTGTGACACATTCTCAGCAGAGTTCAGTCCAGCAAGAAAAACATTTTAATTAGCTGGATTAGTTTTGTCCTTTCTGGCAAACAGCAGGTGATTCATATTTAATATCTGGAAAAACTCTGTTACTTTAAAGTTAATTTGACCAGTGGAGAAAGCCAAACATTAAATAGGCAGACCAGTTGAAACTAGATAAATCAGAGACTAAAACAAAGTACGTTTTCCTTCAAGGTGTGATTTAGACATAATTACATGTCACATTCCTTGATGGATAAGAGGGGAAGAGCTGAATTAATTATTTCACAAACAGAATTTTGCAACACAAGATTTGACTGCTATTATTCTAACAGACATTTTGCTATTTGTAGATCCAAATCTTGTTTCTCATGGATAGCAGAAAAATGCAAGACTTGCCAACAGACACGTGCTAATTTTCACAAGATTTCTTCACAGCACTAACAAATTCTCTTTGGTGAGCCCCTTAAAATTCCAGTTTCTTTAACTAAATGGTTTATTTTTAAAAGCATTAATGTATAGCACATAACACACACAAGGATAAAAAAAAAGGAACACAGGTAAACATACCCATTAAATTTGTATTACAATAGTAAAGTTGAGGCTCTTCACTATATCAGTCTGATCACCTACTTATTCCAGTGTTTCCCTTTGCTGGTTCTGCTGATTCAACAGTAATTATGTATTTGTCACACACAAATTCTGTCTTATGTATTGTTTTTTCATCTATCTGCTTTCTTCAAATCATCAGTTTTCTTCAAATCCTTTACCTCCCTCTTTGAGCTACTCACAAAATGATACTCCAGTACAAAGGCAAGAGAAGTTGCTTAACAGAACTCAAGGCAAATGGGCTCCATAGTTAAAACCCTTTATTTCCAAAGACTAACTAGATGAACTAGAATTTACTTAACTTCTCTTTATCATAGACATCTATAAGTACCAGTGCCACCACAAAAACATTTTGAGATTTCTCTCTTAAACTTAACAGAGATTTAAGTAAAGAGACATCAAAGCCAATATTCAGGATTTATCCATTCTTTCACCCAAAACTCAGTCTCTTCAGTAGTACAATACTTAAATATAACAGGATTGTACAAAACCAAATTTAAGGGAAGCAAGTAAATTAAACATTTAATTGTTGTTGAAATTAAAGTAAATTTCATGCTATAAACAGTATTACTTCTTGGATACTGAATGACTTAGGAGGATCAGTAATAGCATATAGTCCATTTTGGGCAAATTGCTAAGTATAAGACAGCTGCAAGTTAGGAAAATTTGGCATGCTTCAAAGAAAAAAAAATGTAGTGGCTTATATATTTCTGATTCTATTCAAGTTCCTTATGATCAAAAATACCACCAGGTTCCTGTTGTATGACTTGTGTGAATTGTGTTGGTAAGACTTTCCTTAGATACATGCTGATGGCATCTATTCTGAAATCATGTTTTCATACTTACTTTCTCCTCAACATTTTAATACAGTAGGATGGTTACAGAAAATGTTTGTTCTCCTGCCACCACAGACATTTTAATTATTCTGCCAAGTTGCCAGCAGAAATTACACATTACCAAATTGAAAAGAAAACAAACAAAGCATAAGTGAAGAAAAGACACCATACCTTATGTGCCAGGTGAAAGAGTAAACGGTTCTGGAGACGGCTCTTAGGTGCTGAAAGGAAAATTCAGTAAGTATTGCTGCAAAGAACAACTCAGGGTGTCTCTTATTTTTAACTCTCTTTCTCAATAGACATGCAGGCACCCATATTTTTTCATTAACTAGCTCTCAAGTACACTGACACAGCCTTTGCAGGTCATGCCCTGGGGCAGACCCTACCAATTTTAGAGCAGTTTAAAAGCTTTCCTCCTTCCTATCTTCATTCCCTGAGCATTTCTTTTGAAATCCACGTTGAAAATAACTTTTCATTGGCCTCTCTCTTCCACAAGCCTTAAAACTTCTATGAATTGAACATTTCCCTGAAGGGCCTACTGGATAAATCTCTAGGTTGTTGGTTTTTTGGTTTTGGTTTTTTTTTTTTTTTTTTTGTGACACACAGCACAGCATCTTTTACAAAATAAAAAGCAGGAAGAAATAAACTCATAATCAAGGCTCCTTCTATGATATGTCGTATTTGAAGAAATTGTGATTCATAATTCAAAGAAACTTGTCAACTTCCAGTGTATTGCAAAACCCTTTGTTGCTACCGTTTTATTGTGTGTGGACATTATACTTAGGTCTAGTATTTCTTCTGTCCTTAGGAAAAAAAAAAAGGCACATGAAAGAACCCTGCAGTCAGAGCAGATAAGATTCATCCTAAGATATGGCAGGAAATTTAAAGGAGATCTCTCTTTCCTAGAACCACTAAAACTCATGAAATTTCTTGCTCTAGCAGGATTAGGAATTCCGTATGACACAAATTGTTAACTATAGAGCTTTAAGTCACTAGAGAGAGCCTTGTGCTTCACTGAGAGTGACAAAGGTCCTTATCCAACAGAGCTATTAATTTCTTTTGCAAGCAATCTTCCAAAAAGCCTTCCCTTGTTTCCTGTATTTTCTTTAGCCTACTCAGTTAATGAGCACTCTCATTCTTGGTCAGACCAAACAGCTGGCAACCTATGTTTCACAGAAAGGATGTTCATGGAATCTTTACAAAAAGCAGAATTACTTACTGTTTATGAGGCCACAAAAGTGCAGAGTTAGCAAGGCTATAGCCTGTAACACAAGGCTATAATTCTTCTGACATCCTGAACCATGAAGAAGGGCTCAAGCCACGAAAACCTCTTCCCTCTCCAACTCCAAGAGAGTATTTTCTAGTAATAAGTTAAATTTGGGTGGTTTTTTGAAAAAGAAATTTAGGGATTTACAGATTTCTTACTCTTTCTCCACAAACTTTGTAATTCAGTGGACAATGCCAAAACCCAGGCCACTCTTATCAGGTTGGCAGTGTAAGGCTGTTCTAATAGGTACAGCAATTATTTCTCCCCTTTCCTCTTTCCCAAGCCGTGTTACTTAACCATGTGCCTAGAAAAACAAGACAGTGCATTGTATCTTCAAAGAACTGCTAGGAGACAGAAATCCCAAAAAGCAAAGGCAACATGAGAGCATTCTCACAAAACCACAACATCTCGCAAGATATTACTAATGGAGCAATAAGTTGTTAAGAACATAAATGGTCTTCAGTCTAGGATATGGTGGGAATTCTTAATAGCCTAATTATTAATTAAAATATAGTCCTGTCAATATATTAAGCAGAACCATGGAAACATTCAGTACCAACAGCTTCTCTTCTCCCAGTGCCAAATGCATTTTTTGAGGAAGAGACGGAAACATATGGACAAGGTGAGATTACTTCCCAGAAAAAATCCAGTTATGAATATTGAATAAACAACATACAGGTTCTCTGATCTACAATCAATATTGTTTAAGCAGGAGTAGTAGTATAACTGACATGATACTACATTCTAGATGTTATTTCATCTGTTGAGTTAGAAAGCTGTAATTTAAATGCATGTTCTTCAAAATGTTGTCAGCAATGATACTGTGGTAATTCTGCATGTGCCCCAGCATTAATTGATAGGTTTTAATATCAAAGTTTAGAAGGGCTGCACATGGACCCCACACATGCTTTTGTGTGAAACTTAAACCAACCACAACCACCCTTTACAATTCAAAACATTTGGTCATCAAAGACTCTAAAAATACAAGCAGGACAGATTGTAGGATTTACACTGAAAATAATATATTGCATAATCATAGTAATATGGGTAAAGACAGCAATGTTCCTTTTTTAGGTTTGGGTTTGTTTTTTTTTTTTTTTTGAGGGAGCTTTAGCATTAATTTCACTGTGAAAATTGTGACTTGCAAGCAATATTCCCTCAAGAATCTAAACCAAGGAATTCTTTTTTCCCACTAGTCAACCAATGACTGCAGTGCTGCCCTTGCAAACTTGGCATCTGATCTGACATCAAAATTATTATTTACTTCTTGGCAAAAGCTGGAGGGTTAGTCCACGTTATTTGACACCTAAAAGTAGCCAAAAGACGAAACCTGAGTTCTGATGGTGTGCATGGATAGATATATGGAGGGAGAAAAAAAATGCCTTGCTTCATAAGATACCATATGATACTAGCATTTGATATTCTTTAAAGTTAAATACTTTTCTACTAAATGCCAGCCAGAGAAGGGAAGAGGCAAAACCTGAAAAAATATAGTCCTGTCAATATAGTAAGCAGAACCATGAACACAATCAGTATCAGCAGCTTCTCTTCTCCCAGTGACAAATGTGTTTTTTGAGGAAGAGACGGAAACATATGAACAAGGTCAGATTAGTTTCCAGAAAGAATCCAGTTATGAATATTGAATAAGCCTCTGCCAATCACTGGAGCAGGAAGTAATACAAGCCCTTCATCAGAGATAATTATTTTTAAGGGACTTTAAGCTTATTCTCTTACTCTCTGCTCCTGCTGAATTTCATTGTCACTGATCTATTAATGCCACAGGGAAGCACAATCTTCTTTTCCTGTCCTACTTTTTCAAGACAACTACTGTACACTTTAAAAAAAAAAAAAAAATCAGTACTAAGCAATCTAGGAATCATGACAAACATGATGACAATGATGCATGCCAACTAACTGGACCTTGCTCCAAGTCTAGTATTGGCCTTGTGCTGAAGACATCACTGAGGTAGCTGGATAGAACATCTCTCTTTCCAGCAAGGAAACAGATTGATATTCCTATGCTAGAATCACGATCAGTCCAGGCACTAAAGTCACAGTTTACATTGATCTTAAAAGCATTATGTATATTTTTATAGGCTGACACTGAACAGGCACCTACTGAAGTTTTATTAAAATACAATAAACAGTTACAAAAAGAATGAAAATATCTTCACTAGTTATTAAACAAAAAGTTAAGCTCACTAGAAATGGCAGCTCAGATTCTTGTTGGGTTCCATATTGCTGCCACAGGCAGCAGGATGATGAAATACAGTCATGGACAATCTGGCATTTGTAGCCTCTCATAAGAGGCAAGGCAATTCTGGTCATGCATCCAGCTTTAACAAATCCCATCTAGCAGACATAATGCATGTGTTATAGCAGCACTTCACACATAAACAGAGGTGGAACACATCTTTAACATCCATAGCATGAGCTGGTAGGAATGGAACAGTGCCAAGAAGGCTCCAGACTGACAGCACAGAATGTATGATCAGAGGAAACCTTATTCTCCTGTCCTTGAGAAGCAGTGCCCTGCTCACCTGAGTACAGGAAGCTGAATGAAACCACAGTCTCACTGGTAGAGGGAAAAAGTGTTCAGAAAACACATGGTTCAACAGTGGGTTTCACACTTACACATATGAATAGCTAAACTGTTCAGAATTTTCTTGAATGAAATTTACAGAGGACGTTCATTGAAATTTTCCCATTCCAAAAAATACTTAAAAGCCAGTTCAACTATGTTCAGTTACTTGCAATATATATGCACGTTTCAGCCATGTAACTTAAAGATCACTAAAGCAAAAGACTATTAATTATTCCTGTTCTGTAGCTTCCACTATATTTAAAGAGCAAACCAAGAAAATAGGGTTAGTAGTTTTTAAATATATATAAATTGATTATTCACTTCTGCACTTTGAAAGTTCCATATATCAAGCCCTGCTGGTTCAAAACCACAGCTAAAATCTAATGAAAATGAACCACTGTTCTCGAGAAATACAGTACAAGCAAAAAGTAGATAATTTTGCACATAAGCAAACACGCAGTTCAAAAAACAAGAAAAACCAGCAACTTTTCCATGCCTGCTTGTAACTGCACATTTTCACTGGTGACAGCTGACACCTGGTAAACATTGGTACATGCATAAGCAAAACTGGTTTGGAAAATGTCATTGTTCTTCCTAACCCGTCTCTGTTCTGCTTTTGTACAATGTTGCTCTTTTCAGTATAGGCTGTGAAATGAGAAGTTTATCTGTTCAGTTAAACCACATTCAGATCTGACACATGCAGAGCTGTGAAGCAATTACAAAGTTTTGCCCCTCAAAAATTACAAGGGAGAAAAAAAAAAAAAGAAGAAGAAAACAACCAGTCTGGAACAAAACATTTTAAATGACTGGTTCAGGAACATGACCCTGTCTGTGCACGTATCTTAAATTTAATTGTAAAATTCCTTTTATCCTAAAAAGACCGGTTTTCACAACAGAATTAACTGCAGCCCCACTTACGTTCACATTTAGTGCTTTAAAAGAACACTGCTAGTTCTTGTGTTTTTCTTAATGCAGCACTAGCCAATGGCTTCTGAGAGCACTATGCAGGCTTCTAAACACTAGGATCAATTTCCAAATTGCCAGGATTGCTCTACAAGTGTGCCACGCTGAGTTTCTGGTTCTTATCCTTTGCAAGGCACAGGAACTGGAAACATAACATAAGATTATTTGTTTCTATAATTAAAAAAGTAATTTGTTATTATTATTATTAAATCAATATGAAGACTTTCAGCTTCATTCTCCCAACACTAGACGGGCTAGCACAGAGCATGGAAAACATACATTCAGCCAACGTATGACAGCATGGATGCAAAAGGACTAAACAAAGCATCACTTGGTAGCTTCACTATGGGGTGACTGTGAAACAACCGTAGCTACCCTCAGCTTAGATCCAGGAGCATTAGTAATTCTAATTTAAGGGGACACCAGGGAAAAAAGGAGAAGCCAGAAATATCTGAAAGGAATTTGGAAAAAAGCCTAGAGGAGATAAAGAAAAATCCTTCTTTGAAGGTTTTTCATTATAGTTGTACTTTATTACCTTTTTTGCTCTACTACTAAGGTTGTATTTGCAGTAATTCTGGTTTATATGACTTTTGATATACAGATTGATCCTTTCCCAAGAGTATGTACCATGAAGTTTTAAATAAGTAACGACAACTTAAGAGAGCACTTCACATCTATTATAAATAAACATAAAACCTTGCTTCACAAGAGATCTTGTGTATACTCTTGCACTATACATCTGGTATGAAATGCAATAATTACCTAATGGCTTTTAATGCTATTTTCCTAATTTTTAGTTATTCTGCATATTTTTCCCCAGATAGTTAACAATAATTGTCTTAAAGCAACAGCAATAGTACATGGCAAGAATAAACTTCTACTTGATGTCTAGATATCTCCATGTTTGTGTGAAAAATTTATTCCAGAAAGCCAGCTGACATTTATGTTCCCTTTCACACAGAGATTCCATCACTGTGGAAATTTAGAATTATAGCTGAAAATAAACTATTTCTCCCTCATTTGTTTTAGCACTATACTGCTTTCAGGGACTTTGGATAACTGCAGCAATAAACAGCAAGCAGTATGCAAGAATTCAGGCAAAATAATCCTAAAATAGAAGTGGTAAGCAGCCCAACACTAGCAATTTCTATTATTTTTTTCAGCAGTATTCAAGACAGTACTGGATAAATGTTGTTCTTCTAGAGACTTCACCTGTTGTGTCTATATCCAACGACACACTTAGCTTCTTCAGGATCTTTGCAAAACCATGGAAGAGATCATAAGATATTATGGCTTCAGCTGTCAGTAATGTATTGTGAACAGCCATAACTGATACAATTCTAAGATATTAAAAAAACTGCAAGAAGATCTCTAGAGTGAAAATAAAATGATGCAATCTCAACGTAAGAAAGACTGAAGTAAGGGGAATGAAAAAAGGAATACGCAACACTTGGAAGCCTTCAGTGGAGAAAGGACAAGTGTTACAAATCTTCAGCTACTACTGCTTCCCCACCAAGCTTAAGCAGCCAGAAATCATTGGTATTACAATAGTCACAAGAAAGGTTTAGCACCTCACTATAAAAACTGGCATGCTGTCCTTCTTCAACAATTACATAAAATCCAGGACTGATATTACTAGCATGAGAACTCAGTTATTCTCTGTTCCCTCTGTCAGCTACACTCCCTACATCCTGTGCTCCTTTCTTAATATTCCTGCCCTTTCTCCAGCATCCAAGTGCCACTGACTGCACTCCCAACCTCGCCACTCACTGTGCTACTATGAACTAATCTGAAGGAGCATGAAAAAATTAACCTTCCCTCGCTTCCAGCTCACAGTTAATAAAGGTGCATGCCCAGCTGTGTCATCTGTCATCTCTAGACCAGATTACTGTAATTCACATTGATGACAATGACTCCAACTGGTACAGGATACAGCTGCTTGATTCCCCCACGGCTTAGGTCACAATGACACCTCAAGCTCTTTGCCCAGTTATTTTTAGATTCCAGTTCAAGTCCTGGAGATTTTAATCTCCAAAACTCAAATTTGTGGTACAGTAAAGATTAAATTACTGTCTGTGGATATTATAAATTCACACATATTGAACAATACAGATCACAAAGCTTTGTCTGAAATTTTTTACAGTTGGAAACAAAACATTTCCAGTTGTGGTATTGGAGCTCAGCATGATCTTTCAGAGGATTTTAAAGGGATACAAGAATCTAATTATTTCTACAAAATACTACAATACTGTCTTTTTTGAAGGCACTCCTCCACAGTAGCAGAAAGTACACCATTTTTTCCTCCCTACCCTATTTTCAGCCCAAGAGTAAAGAAAGAAGAGAAAACCCATACTTCAATACGAGTTTTATCCTAAAAAGGCAAGAATTTCAAGTTGACTGAGAACTTCACTACTATTAATTCTATTTAGAAAGCACAGAGATATTATGGTTATGGGAAACAATATAAATCACTAAGTTAAATAGAAAGTGATGGGTAACAAAATTAAACTGCAGCAACATTATTAGGCTATAAGAATTGCCTTGGAATCTAATTTCATTCCTCTTCTTTAAATGATGCCATGCATGTTCAGATGAAAGTAGAACTGTAAACACTGTGACTGCAGTGAACTCAACGCCTTGAAGAATCACCTACCTAATATCTTACTTATGAGGCAACAAGACCACATATTAAGTGACTCCAACTATGTAAACTGAGTTCTTGTCCACATCAAGAAGAATGCTAAACTCTCAGATACTTATTTTTTTATAATTTCACTAGCCTAATTAGCTCCATCTGCACTAGCTCAGTGACGTGGAATCAGTCAAAAGAAAAGTAACTTTTTGTTGCTGGCCAGCATATGCTGGGCTTTGTATTTAGAAATTACTGTGAGAAATTATTTTCCAGATGCTTCTTTTAGTTCCAGTCACTCCACCTACCCAAGGTATTTCTAGGAAGCAAACTGCATCATAATTCTACTGTTAAGTGAAAAAAAAACGAACACAAATCAACCCATAACCAAAAAACCCAAACCCAAACAACTTGTTTGAACCTATAAAAACCTGAAATATTAAATACTTTTTCTGGAAATCACTTTCAATGTTCAAGTCAACAAATAGTCTTGTCCATCAGAGACATACATCTCACCTTTCAAGGCTGCTTGTTCAGCTTGCGTATACATTCCCAGAAAGAAGTATGTACAGGCAAGGTTCACCCAGACATCTGGATTACAAGATGGTTTTTTGGTTAAGGCCTCATATTCCTGTAACAGAAGATTGTTTTTTTTAAAAATGGTAATAGCACAGACTTGTACTAAGTATCATTCTCTCTTCCACCATTTTACAACATATCATTAAATTATTGAGATCACAAGACTTACTCATGAGTGCACTGGACTTCTTACAACTAAACTATTACATTTTAACATAAGATATGTCCCTAACTCTTTATGTTTACAGCTATAGAACAGCCAATAGGGACAAGCAGCGCTATCAATCTTCACTGTAGGAGAACGAATTCGGTCAGTACTGAAGTGATAAAAAAATACAAAACATTTCTTTTTTTATATTATTATTTATATTTATAAAATATTAAAGTTATAAAGGCACCACCATAACTATTCCTCAGTCTTTCCTGGTGCTTTCATAACTTCTCCTCCAGCCAAAGCCTGGCAGCCATGAACACCAGGGAAACCTCTTAGTGATACTTGCTGGACCAAGTGTTAAGCATGCTTTTAAAGACCTGTGGGTAGTGTCTTAGTATACAATATTCTCCAAAGTGGAGTGTGCAGACCCCAGTGGTTGTGCAAGACAATACCATTGGGTGCAGGAAGAAAGATTTTTTTTGGTACCACTAATAACGGAAATAAGTATTTTTAAAATAGGGTTTACTTCATTTTTATCTCATCCTTTTTAAATTTATGTTTTTGTGTATGTTTTATAATTGTATATTAGTACAGTTATACACATATAATTTATAAATATATACATATGCATATATATTGGAGGTGCTTGCTCAAAAATTTTTTACTGATAGAGGTGCAAGATCAAAACTGTTTGGAGATCACTGCATGAAAATACAAGCCTACAGGCTTGTATTTGGTAAATTCAAGATTTCCTAGTATATAAAGACATAATTATGGTTAACATTACTAAACCTAACTTCACTATTTCCTGTTTTAAAATTTACAGCCAACAGGTATAAGAAACTACTAGATACCATATTCTGGTAACTTCTTACATCTCCACATTCATTACATATCCCTTAATAAACTGCTTCATTTCCTGTTATTTGTGAAACAGTAAAAACCTAACAGATCAATCTTTCAATCTACTTTTTTAAAGGATTGAAAACTTTGCAGCTACCAAACAGTTATATTCCTGAAGATAAACATATGGGCTCTGTGTAACAATAGGTACTTAAAACAAAGGCAGGGAGACCTCTCTATGACTTTTTCCTCAGTCAGGTTTCTCTTAAATTACTAAGAACGACCATCCCAGTGAAAGCACCTTCTGCTGGTGCTCCAGTTTTCTATCCAGTCTTGTCTAACAGGCAGCAAAGCAGGGAGGGTAACACAAAGCTCTCACATGACCCACTGAAAGAATGCTTTCCACATACTCCCAGTCACCATCAGCCTCTCCTCTCTCCTAACAACACAACCCCTTCCCAACCCTGTACTCTTCCTTCAAACATACGAACTGGAATTTCCCTCTGTCTAGGGAGCGTTTACCAGAGTTACCTGTGGCACTACAGGTGGAAGACTTCTTACCTCTGGGAAAAAGGCACAGATGTATATACAGCACTAGATAAAAATAAGCCATCCCAAGAACAGAAACACGCTGACAACAATAAAGTTTATAGTTTGCAAGCATAATTTTTTTTTTTTTTCTGTTGCCAAGTGAAAGTAAACTCCACTCCCAAACAGAGAAGATATCGTTAAGGTATGCCCTTAAAAGCCAGCTCAGTCTTGCTAATACTTCAGCGACTAGCTGTCCTTTAAGAAGCATAAAATTTAAAAAAAAAAAAAAGAGCAAAAAGGAAAACATTTACAGAGAAGCCAACCTTTCCTACTGAGGCCAGTTCAGTCTTGATATAGGCCTGTCATGAAGCCCTGAGAGTTTATTTGGACCATCTGGAATCTTTCAAAAACCATCCAGATTAAATGCACCCAAAGGTCTCTCCAGCTATGGCTTCAGGCAGATTAATTAGAAAAGACAAAGTGCATAAACACAAGTCATGTTCTGGCTTGGCCATTCAAAGCAAGCAATAAATAAAGAGTGCTCTAGCAGCACTAATGTGAATCTATGGAAACACAGTAAATAAAAACGAGGACTGTTACTCCTCTTTGCCCTGTAGTTCTGGGCCACGAGCCCAGACTATGTGCTCTTGCCCCTTTCCTCACTAAGAGGCGTTCAACATCAGTCTCTCAGAGACTCCTTCACAAGAGCTCTCCCCTGCTCCTCCCCAAAACACCGACAAAACCAAACTAAACACTCCAAAAGCTCTCCCAACAGTAAACTCGTAGTATATTTTTGCCAGCCAGGAGCACACCACTTCTTGCTATTTCACCCTATTCCACCTCTTGCCTGTATCACAGGACACACGGACGTTTCCTCAAAAGCAGGCTGTAAGGTTGATTACCTACAATTATGGACACCTACTGACAACGCTGAGGCCAGTGGGATTCTGCCCAGTGCCCTAATTACTTGTCTGGATTCTCCAAGCCCATGAACACAGACCATGAAGATCCAATAAAGAAGCCAACCTACAGGGTTGCCCCACAAATACTCAAAAGAGGTATGAAGATACTAATTGTAACCTGGCTAGAGCCATGACAGAGAATCCTAGAGAACTTCCCCAAACCAAAAATCCATTTTTAACTTTCTAGCTTCAGCTGTCAGGAACTTGAATGTACCTGTATTCTCACACTTCCAGCGGTACTCAAGCAAGACCAGACACTGCTTATGAGTGAACTATTACTCTAATATAGTACAATTCCTTTCATGATTTAGTATTTGAAATTATCCTGAGCAGTAACGGTAGACAGGAAGTCCTGTCCAGTGAAGAGGTGAAACATCTCCTGATTCTCTGCTAGGAAGGAGGCAGCAGATAAGAGAGACAGTTGGAATTGCTGGCTATCATTGGTGAGATATTGACAGAAACAATGCATTGAAAGCTCTGGCCCAGGGATCATTCTTTGCTCTCACACGTGCAGCTGATGAATCAAAATGGCATTACCACGTCTGGCAGCTGTGCCGTGCCAGCATCCTCTGCAGTGCATGGTAATGGGCAGAGTGCACATGTGAAACCTGTTCTCAAACCCAGCCCAGCAGTGCACCTGCACTTCCCAATTCCTCTCTTAAATAGTAAATACTTCAAACGTCTTATAACCCTAGACCCCAGCTGCTTTTGTAAGATCAGGCAGTTCAGAAACAGAATCATCATACTGATGCTCTCATTCTGTTGCTTTTTTCAGGTTTAGGATTAATACTATGAACAAGTCATGGCAGAAAGACAGGTAGGTTTTCCCCATTAGGGATAGTAGATGTGGAATACTCCAGAAAAGTAATTAGATGCTGCCATCTACTACGGAAGTTCTGGTTGCTGGGAACACACTAGCAACTTGGTAAAAATGAGTTTGTCAGTGAAGGAAGCCAGACAGTCCCCAGGGAGGGATTGCCACCACGACTGCTGGAAGAGTTGAATCCAGTGCAGCACCATTTGTAAAGCAGCGTACAGCAGCAGGAATGATCCCCCCAGATCAGTGTCAGTGGCATGTCCTTTGAGAAAGGCATCTACCTACAAGGAAGGTGAAAGTGTGACCCTCATGAAGCTGAGGTTCGCACTTTCACACAGACAATATCTGACTGTTGGTGTGCCTCTGGTAAGAGAATGTGAATTGTCTCATGTGAATGTGTCAGATATTTTGCTGCCATTCTGTCTGAAGATACTCTTGGAGCTGGAGGTCTGTGCACTTTACATTTTTACCTTGCTTGTCCCAGTTGCAGATGATGGCCACCTCACCACAATTCCCAAACCTCTCCAAAAGTTGCCTTGCAACCAACATGCCTGGCTCACTATTAAAGTATCATAATAAATAAAAGGATTATTGAACAGCATAATTTCTGAACACCTTCATCAGGTATATGCAATATAAACCACAAACTGGGAATACAGTAACACAGACTATGTGTTGTCACTTGCAGGCACTTAGGAGTACGAATCATTTATATCATGTGCAGTATCACTCTGGAGAATTCTGCAAAATCATCTACCCATAGTATTTTATTTACAGTGTTCTTGGCACACCCCAAAGAGCTCTCAAAGATCTAGAGGGTTTAGATAATCAAGGAATTTGTCCTTGAGAATACAGCAACAACGCCTCTGTAACATAGCAGAGAAGATATGGCATTACACTTCAACCTTGAAGCTGATAATTGAAAGGCAATTCAGCCTCTGCAGTCAGCACTCTTTCCCTTGATTACTGCAGGCTTGGGAATCATAACTACGGTGTTCTGTCCCCAAAAAATAGGCCGAGATGCACAGGCTTATTTCCCACATGCCGCTAAAAATGACAGTTATCAGGACACATTACTGTGCCAAAAATCAGTCTAAAATCTGAAGATAGGCCCTGTAACCTCTCACTTAACACAACACAAAAACCAACCAACCACAAACCATGCATCCAAACCTTTTGTTGTCCTTACTTGGGCAGAAAAACGGGGGGGGAAAAAAAAAAAAAAAAAAAGGACTGTTGCAGTTTTTAAAAGCCTAAATCAACAGCATCACCTAGTGGTGAATCAAACACAACGTACAAAACCTAATCTTTAATAAATAAATAAATAAATATACAGATATATAAAAACTTGTTACTCTTTCCTTGAAGGAAACATTTCAAATCTATTCTGTCTACAAAACCACCTACTGGGTGTTCCAAATAACCTGTAATTTCTCTGAGATAAATTCTGCTATTTTTTATTTGCATACAAACATTTTTCTTTTCTTTCACTCCCTATTAACTCCTAACTTCTAGATATAAATGGACTACAACAACTGAACGTTACATTAGTAACTTTTAGATTCCACATCTCTAAACACGAACATTAAGTTACCACTATGTCCTATATTGCTATTCTACATTCTATACCATGTATACTGTCAATTTGATTCACAGAACATTTCTAACATCTCCAAATGATGATTCCACTTCAATTTTTTTAAGGGACAAAGTGCCTTGTGAACTTACTTCTCCCTCACATACAAATATTGTGCGCATGATGCCCTATTACTATAGTTAAGTACTTAATTTTATCTAAGAGAAAATATCATCTTTGTTCCATAATCTATTTCTCTATGGTTATTTGCTTTCATCAATAATTTAAATTGTCATCTGTTTTTAATATTTCTTCCAAGGAAATCAAGTTAAAAGACTGCAAAACCAGCTATACTTCACAGTTTTGCTTCACAGTGAATCACAATGGATATCTCCCCCAGCTGATGCCAACATAAACCACTCACTAAGCTTTAAATGGTGAGATATATTACCCTACAGACCCAGCAATTCACATTTGTGAGAATACAGCAATGAGACAAACAATTCTCAGAAAGACTGAGTTGTTTTCAAATCTTCAGTAGCTTATAAACAGCCTTGTGGGTATCACCACACCACTCCACAACTGTCCCTGTTCCGGTGTGCACACCGATTCCAGCCCTTGGAGCTACAGAGCAAAGCAGACAACACAAATTTAAGACTTCTACAGAGAAACACACTAGCACTACTGAGAAGATAAAGGGATCCCAGGGACATTGGCAACAAATTGAGTTTAGTTGGAGACATACATGAACAGAAGATAAAGAATTCAATTTGGACTCATACACTGAAAGAGACAAAACAGTACTGTATGGTGCAAATATTAAATTTACATATATTTGAATAATCAACAAGTATTTTCTTGACTTAAAACTTTTGAAGAATAAGGATGTCTCATTTAATTGAAAGAAAATGTATACATCAACAATGAAGTACAATAAATGGCACCAACCTCTGGCACAATAAGGGGCACCAACCTCTAAGGAAAGAATTACAAAAGCAAGAGTATTAAAGATAAGCTAAACAATGAAGACAAGGATATAACTAAACCAAAGGACGTAATTAAAATAAAACTGTGGAAAGCTAGCTGCAAAAAGAGAATGGAAATTTTAGGACATTTCATAAATGAACTATGACATTTAGAAGGGCAAATTAGGCTACTGAGCCTAGTATAAATCAGACAGTAGATAACATTTTAAAAAGCTCTATTTTAATAGGCTAATATCTTTTTCTTTCCCAATCCAAACTGCCTTCCACATCATCTACTTTATTACTGTACATTTATACTTTAACTGGCTGGCAGAACTGTGCCTTGTTACAGAACATCTTCCTCCTGTTGCCATCAACTTTATCACGACATCCCCGTTTCCAGCCTCAGGGAGCAGGATTTCCCCACCTTACCTCCAGTGCTCTCTTGTAGTCACCCAAATGAAAGGCAGAGTATCCGATCCATAGGTCAGTATCCTCCTCCTGCTCACCCACGTGCCGTTTAAACTTTGTTGAGAGGAAAGAACAGAAGAATTTTGTCAGCTGCCACACCGTTTATAAAGCCCTACAGGTAACTAAAGGGGTACTAGGCCCTCAGATCATGGATGGTTTGACATCTGTGGGTGCTACTAGGGTGGAGCTGGCCCCACGTTTCTGAGGGCAGGAGCCGGCAACCCTCACATGCCAAAACTCCTCCGGTGAAGTGAGGGGAAAAGCGGCGGCAAAGGGGTGCGGAAGAAGGCGAGGGGGACACAAAGCCGGGGAAGGACTCCCGCCGCCCCGCAGCCCTGTCGGGCACCAGCCTGACACCGGCGGTACCGCTCTCCCGAGGGGAACGGGAAGACCAGGGGGGCCCCCCTCGGGCTGGGGTCTCCCCCCGCCCCCCCGCCGCCGTTACCTCCAGCAAAGCGATGGCGCCGGTGAAGTCCCTCAGGGCCAGGAGCTCTTCCAGCTGCGGCACCTTCTTCCCTTTCTTCTTCCGCTTGTCTCCCGGCGGCGGGGTACCCCCCACGGCCGGCTTAGCACGGGAGAGCATCTGGGCAGAGAGAGCAGAGCGGGGCCGGGTCAGAGCAGGGGCGGGGGGCCTCGGTAAGGCTTCCCCAGCCCGGGGATCGAGGGAAGCGCCGCGCTCGCCCCGTGCCCCCCGCCCCTCCGCCTCTCACCCACCATCCTGCCGCCGAACCCGGATTCCCGCCTCCGCCGACGGCGCCGTTGCCGGGGTAACGGCGGGACGGCGGAAGACGGCGGCGCGGAGCCGAGCGCAGCGGCCAAAAGGCGCCGGCCGGAGCCCGGCGCCGCCCCTCAGGGTTCCGCCTTCCCGGCGGTCTCCGGTCTCCATAGCGACGGCGGGAGGGTGGAAGGTGTCGTCCCCTCAATGGGTCTATCCAGGTGCTGGGTGCCCGGACACACAGGCCGCTATGAGTTGTGGTCGAATTGCAGCTGCTGGTGTTTAAACCTCCTCACACACAGAGCAGAGAGTCCCCTCACACAGGAAAAGGGTTAAATAATAGAGTTTAAGGTGAAGACGCTGCACCGATCAAGTGCAGGGCACGGCCAGAGGAATGCACTGACAAGCAACCACGCCCTTTTATAGCCTTTGTCCTCTTTCCAACACAGGTTCCTCCCCGAAGCACCTCCATCTCTCCTTTTCTCCACCTTAGGCCCTTAGAATCATAGAATCCTAGAATCCTAGGAGTTGGAAGGGACCTTAAAGATGATTGAGTTCCAACCCCTCTGCCGTGGGCAGGGACACCTCCCACTAGACCAGGTTGCTCAAAGCCCCATCCAACCTGGCCTTGAACACCTTCAGGGCCGGGGCATTCACAATCCCTTCGCCTAACCATCCCATAATAAGCCCTGTGCAATCCCCGAATGCTCTTCCCTGGCATCCCATAATGAGTCCCATATGCTTGTAGTCAGTGAGGTATTCCGGAGAGGTTCTCCCACTGACCAGAGAGCTTCTCCTGTTCCCAAATAGGGGTTCTTCACCTGGTGTGCGAGAGCTGACCAACACACTTTGGGTTGAGATAATTTGGGTTTATTTCAGTTCGGCAGAATCGGATGCTGGGCATTTAACAACAGGCAGCACACCTCACGTGTCAAACTGCCCAATATTTATAAGGATTTATAAGTCATTCACCACTCCTGACTATACATATGCATCTAAGCTCATGTTTTAAACATTTAGGGATGTTATCTGATTTCCATGCATCATTATTCACAAACAGGTGTATATTTAAGCATTATAATTACCCAAAGTTAGTTTGGGATATTTTCTTGGATACACTTTGGTCCTGAAGTTGTATTTTTCGCTGTCATGTCTAAATCAGCAACTGCAAAGACATACTGTTTCATTTCACATCCTATTAAAGATACCTAATGGGTACCTTCTGTGGTGTCTCAACCATATCCCAAATGAAACTTCTTGATAAACTTCTAACTTTGTTCTTTAGATACCACTTCCACTGACCAGAGAGCTTCTCCTGTTGATCACTGTGTCCTGTTGTCCTGTGACAGCCCTATGGGGAGGGAATCCCACAGATGTTTATACTATCTGGTAAGGACAGCCACTCTGGCTGTGAATTTAATTACGAACATGGAGAGCATAATATAAAATGTTAAGGTATGTGGACTGTGTATGTTTTAACAGTAGCTGATCTCTCTGGCAAACTCTGAATAATTTCCAGGATCCACAGGAGCACAACAGCACCGTCACAGTGTCCCTTGCTTATGAATGTGCCTTCATACCACAGGCAGAAAGGGAAATAATCCACACTCCCACAGGGGATTTCTCTGTAAGAAATTAATTTTGAGTTAGTCACTCAAAGTGATAAAGAATGTGTGCCAGTGATTTGGTCTCCCTTTATGGCTCTTCTCTATTGAGTAAGGTATTATTTCTGTCAGGAGAAAATTATTCTTCCATAAATAATTCTGAAATTATTTGGGGTTTTTGAGATTTGATTTTAAGTATTTTTTTATGTTGTCATGATTGTGTATATAGACTAATTCACGTAATACAGATATCTGTCCTCTTATCAGTTGTGTAGGATTTTCTGTTATCTAACAGAAAAAAAATTCCAGCAGGCTAGAAGGCTTAAGAGTCTCTTCTATCAGAACCCTGTGCAATCAAGAAAAACATATAGATTGACAGGGATATTTTAAGATGCTTTTTTCTATTCAGATCTTAAACAATGTCTCAGAAGCATTTAATTTCAAACTGAAAGAAACTAATAATTGTTGTAAATACCTCACAGTAATTTTCAGTACTGCTATCAAATATTCTGGCTCTGTACAGTAAGCTAGGAAAACTGAAGATTTTGATTTGAGTTTTTTTTATATAGGAATGCCAAAACAAACTGGGTAAAGGAGGAGAAACAGAAGAAGAAGAAGGTGTCACTGATGGTGTTATAATTTTGACTGAAATGCAAGCAAGCAAAGAGTACAATTAGGCAAGATTTTTTTTTTAAAGTAACGGAAAATATAATTTTACTATATTGCCTTTGTCCATATTTTATATAGATTCTTTCACAAGATCCTGCTGTTCTAAGAATCAACATGCTAAATACAGCTAAAATACTGACTCAAATGGAAGAAAGCTCTCAGCTGCTCCACAGATTTCTCCCATTGGCTTCTTGATACTTATATGGTGGGCCCAAAGCTGGGGAATGTGTGAATACTCAGAGTTCTTCTGGCACATTCTCAGCAGGCAAAGCTGTGACTGTCTGTCAGATTATTCCCTCACAGGTAAAGTCTAGAGCAGTATCAAAGGACAATATGGTGAGTTTGGTTGTGATAGTAATCAAACAAAACCATAGGCTTTGCCATCAGAAGGAGGGTTGCTAATTAGAAGTTGCACAACTCAACAGGTGGGCCATAGATTGAACACAGCATAAAAATTAACTTGTCATTTCCTGATCTGTAGAGTTTCTAGCCATACGTAGTTTGTAAACAGTATAAGTAGGGGGCAAAATGCTAGAATTCAGCATTATAGCAATTGCTGTGGACTATCTGTGTACAGCAGCGATCTAAAACCCATACAGTGCAATAGGAATCTCCATTCATATCTAATTATTCTAATTGTTCCCTATCTAATGTTCACTAAAGTCAGTTGTGTAGAAGGATACATGTTACTTAATCCTGTAAGCATGTCCAGCATCAAATTTACAAAAATATTTTTAGTTTGACTGGTATAGAAATTATTATTAAGATGCAGACCTATATAGGCAGAGATGTTATAATCTTTGTCTCATATGAAATGCCAAGACGACACTTCATAAATTAAAGACAAGTCAAGAAGTTCAGCTACTCTATTAATAATGCTGGAAAACTGCTGCAGTTCTTCCTATATCACCATTCTATTAGCCAGTGGCATTATCTTGGAGGCTGTGGGCTGTAAAATGATTAATGATCATGTTTATTCTTCTGAAGGATTGCTGAGAGGGAGGGAATTGACTTACACTGATGGCAGCAAAGGGGAAGTCATGCACCTGTGACTAAACACCAAGATAAGCATCAGAGAGTGTAATGAGTGTCTAAATAAAAAATCAGAGAGTGGAAAGTGAGGTCTAAGAAAAGGAGAGGAGAGACAGGAAGGAAATAAAAATGGGAGAGAAAGCAAAACCAAGAAATGGAAAAAAAATCATATAAACCAAAGCAAGAGATTAGGAAGTGACCTTCGCATCAGCAACAATCACATGCTTCAGTTTCTGTAATGTTTGGGTAAGATCATGTTTTTTCACTAATGATGCATCACCATGTTCTGCCTCCTGTATCTTTGAAAATGCATCTGACAACATCTCAAGATAAATGATAAGCAAAATGAGAGCAATTAAATGCTCCCCTGTTAAAGCTACAAAGGTGCTCCCCTGAGATGAATAAATGGGAAACAAGTCCTTTAAAAGAAAGAACTTGAAGAATATTTGCTTCTTTTTTATGAAGTCAGCATCATCTAAGCCTTAACTCACCCTGGATAGACCAGCCATAATTAGAGAGAAGGTGAAATATGCAAGTTGACAGCAAAGACCTTCCTGTAGAGCTGACAGATCATGTATGCATTTGACGCTCTCGTGTCTTGTGTTAAGCCCAGCTGGGAACTAAACAGTACAAAGCTGCTCACTCACTGCCTCGCTACCCCCTGGTGGAATAGGGAAAGAATCAGAAAAGTAAGTGAGGCAAAACTCGTGGACTGAGACAAAGATGGTTTAATAGGTAGAGCAAAACACACACACACAAGCAAAGCAAAACAAGGAATTCATTGACCACTTCCCATTGGCAGGCAGCTGGTCAGCTGTTTCCAGGAAAGCAGGGCTCCATCACACGTAACAGTTCTTTGGGAAGACAAATGCCATCACCCTAACTGTCCCCCCCCTTCCTCCTTCTTCTCCCAGCTTTATGTGCCAAGCATAATGTCATATGGCATGGAATATCCCTTTGGTAAGATGGGGTCAGATGTTCTGGCTGTGTCCCCTCCCAAATTCTTGTGCTCTCCCAGCCTGCTCACTGGTGGGGTAGGGTGAGAAGCATAAAAGGCTTTGACTCTTGTAAGCACTGCTCAGCAGTAACTAAAGCATCCCTGTATTATAAACACTTTTTTTCAGCACAAATCCAAAATATAGCCACACACTAGCTACTATGAAAAAAATTCACTCTATCCCAGACAAAACCAGCACATTTTGTCTGGTCTCTATCACATAGCTCAAGGACACAAACAACAGTCATGCCAGTTAAAAACCTCCAAACTGTGAAATGAAAATTCATAATTTTAGTCTTTATTTTGGTAGTTTTCACTGGTGTTTATGTCTGTGACTGTACAAGTTTGCGAGAACAGCACCTTCAGATTTTTCCCAATTCTTCCAGCACCCAGCCTGTCATCAAGATTCAGTAAACTTAATAAAAGTAACTTAAAAGCTGTCCTTGTATTGGGTTTCAGCATCACATTTAGGTAAGGTTTTGGAAATCATATAGCATATAGAATGAAGTGAGGGGAGGTGAGATAATCTACTGATCCAGCAAAAGTCAGTGCCAGAAAAGCCAGAAAGCTGCATCATTGCAAGTGTTATGTCCCAGAGAATGCAGTTGTACTGCTTCAGGATGTGTACTGATATATCCACAATATCCACAATATTCCAGTGCCATTTAGACTTACAGGATCAAGTGTGCACTAGCTTGAAGATCTCATAACTCCATCCCATCACATAGTATAGATGTGTATAATGTTTAATAAAAAGAGTTTAAGGAAGCATAAATTATTACACACTTGAGCCATTTACTTTCATCAGGAAAAACAGAACAGATGTTTGCACATTACAGATGGCTTACATTCATCTCTAGACAGAGCTGTATCCTGCAGAGTGTAGAACAGAGGCTAACTCTTATGCTGAAAAGAGAAAAATCTCTTGTCACTCTGGAAACAAAATCCTTCAGAGAAAGAGTACAAAATCAGCAGTGAAGAAGAAAGACTTCTTACTATTTTTATTTTTGTTGGTAGTATACAAGTTAAAGGGATGAATAATATTCACTTCAAAGTATGTGCTGGGAAAGGGTTAAAAGGAAGAAGACTCTCTTAATTGAGCTAGATGTTTATGATACATATTTAGCTTCATCTTCTGGTATGTGGCAACATAGATCAATGAGAAGGTAGGGCCACCACCCGAGGTGCTGGTAGGATGATGCAATTCCAATTACAACTTCTCTCTTATCCTTGTCTGTGGTTTTCCTCTTACTAGATTGGTAACTTCTGATGAGAACAGTCAGTGCTCTGCAGTGTAATTCCACTTTAATATATGGCAGCAGCTCTGAACTCCAAGAACAGACCTAAACTCTCGATAACCCCTGGGAATGGCAATATAACGAGGACTTGTGCTTTATCAGGATCTGTACTGGATCGAGATCATTATGTACTCTCAGGATCATGCAACACATACCCACATATTTGCATGCTGTTTTACAGGCTTGTTCTTTATCAGTAGATAGTTTCAGTCCCAAAGAATAATGTTTGTAAAGTCTTTCTTCATGCTCGCTCTTGTGTAGTAAACAAGAAAAAAAAGATTGGCTCTGAAAAGTCAACATAGCTGCTATGCAGCTGCTATACATGTACACTCTATACATGTACACAGCTGCTACGTATGTGTAATAGGCAGCCATGTTTGTCATTATTTAAATTGCTGGCTTCTAAACCTGAATAGTAGAAA
The DNA here is from genome assembly GCA_004320125.1 of Scolopax mira. NCBI lineage: Eukaryota > Metazoa > Chordata > Aves > Charadriiformes > Scolopacidae > Scolopax > Scolopax mira. Next base: position 28,810 of record BJBW01006503.1, read on the forward strand.
TAATGTACAAATCAATTAAAACACAGAAAATAATGATTTCAGGTCCTTGGTCTTCCCTGTAATACTGAAAGTTAAGGAAGACATCTTTATGCTTTGACTATCCTGGGAGACCGAGCGCTGATTATCTGTTTCAAACACACCCTATAATATCTGGTTGTTTATTACCTAATAAAACAGAAGGCAAAACAAACAAGTAGTGCTGTAGAATCAGACACTAAAAATCACTTTTCACTAAAACCAATGATACAGTTCTCTGGTGAGCTAATTTGATTTTGTATTTCTTATCTAACACAGACTATAAGAACACCCACAGAGACCTATTATGGTGTTTTGTAGCTATGCAGGTACACAGGTATTATTGTTATTGGTGAGGGATTGAATTTTGTCTTCAGACAAATAAATACAGGATCTGCCTTTCTGAATCTTAATTGTCCCAGTGCAGGGACAGAATATGTAATAAACTACAGGGGTTATATTCAATGATTTAAGGGGAGACCTCCATCAGCTGTTAATAATCCTAGGATTACAAAGATGAGGTACTCGGAGTTGGACTAGATGATCTCTATGGTCTCTTCCAACTCTAAAAATTCAGTGAAATTCAGTGAAACTGATGCACACCTAAAAACTGATTCTTTGGATAGATACTTGCATGTAGGGAAGATATCTAATGCTTTTTTACCTTTCTGACAAGATGGTAACAGTAGCTGATGCCTAGAAGCCACAGCTAGAAAAAATGTACCTGGAGACAGCACACACGGTTTCTTAGAATCTTATTCCTTAGAAGGTGACTAAACTGCAAGTGTTTTAAGAGAGAGTAAGTAGTTCTAGCACATGTGCTTTGAAGATGTTTTGGGGATAAATTTTGTGACTTATCCTGGGGGTGTGAGGAGAGGCTACCTTAGACAGCATGTTCCCTGTGTTTGAGACTTTGTTTTTCCATCTCATCACATTCTTTCAGGAAAGGCAGAGTCATTTGCATTGCCTTCAGGATGCTCCCACTACTTGTAGTTCTGTTGTAAGACTATTTCTGACTGAAGCTGCAGTCCCCTGTAGAGTCAAAAAGATTTTTTTTCTCTTTCCTCTGATACATAATTTGACTTATAGGTTTCTGAACTATATCCTTCCCTGACTAATCTCTGAAGTGTGAGAGCTGGCTCACAGTTGGAGAAAAGTTACTGAGACAGCAGGGGCAGTTCCCTGAAGAGATACGGGAAGATTTTTTTGGGTATCTGTCTAGCTTGTGTCACTGGCAACCCCTTGGATTTATAGACTGCTAGATCAGACATTACAAAAGAATTAGACAAAGTTGGCCGGGATCCTTGGGAACTTAGCTTCATTCTGCAGCCAAGACACTATGACTGGACTGGCATTGGTATCTCATCTCTTCTATTCCCCAGGGACTAAAGATCCCTCAGGCACAGACAGCAACAAACTCAAATATACAGAAGTCTTTGCTTGTGCTTTCTGGCAGGCCCATCAAATTTTGGGCTTTACAGATATGACTCACTCCTCTATTTTTTCTTCTCTCCACCCTCACAATCATATGAAGTTTCAGTAACTCTCACATTTACAGCACAATTCTTTGTCTCTCTTATGCTGCAAAGAAGATGTTACTAACCAGTCTGCCAGGCAACTGTGTCTGATGTGCAAAGCCCCAAGGTATGAGGGAAAGTGTGGTGTTCAGCTGGTTCCAGGGAGCTCTGGCTTCAGCCCAGCTAGAGCCTCCTGTCACACTACCTCCTGCTCCATGTCACCCGATGTTCAAGGCGTGCTCCCATCATGGGGCTTGACACTGAGAGACCTCAGACACCGGGCAATTAAAAAGTTGAGAGATCAACAACTCATTTATAATATGCTCTGACTGGGGACTCCCTGTGGCACAGTGAAAGCAGGAGGCAAGGGGGAGAGTAAAAAGAAAAGCTGTGCTAAAACTATAGTTGATTTTACCCTTTTGTTTATAAAGGACGTTTTTAAGCTGCTATGAAAACCAAATAAATACACAAATAGATGCAAAATCAGGGAGACCTCAGTGCCATTACATATTCCCTATGTAATGTATGTAAAATACATCAGGAATGTAAAATACTCAGTTCTACTTGAATGATTCACACTGGCTAACTGTTTCGCTTAGAAAGGATGAGAAGAATATAAAATGTAAATCTTACTCTGCTGAAGTTAATGACAAATCTCATATTGACTTATACGGGATAAGTTTCAAGGACTTCGTAAACACCTATAAAATGGGGTAGTGATGAGCAGATGATCTCGGCATGAAAAGCTATATTCCATTCTCAGTCTGTGGCTCTAGCCAGCCATACTAGACCAGAGGTTTACATGACAGACTCCTAATTTAGAATTACTTTATTACTAATTACAAATGCTAGATTAGATATCCTGAAGTGTTCAAGGTCTGCTCTTAAATACTGGCTCATTGTCTCCTCTGATGGTGGGTATAAGAAAGCGTCAAGCAATAATCATTTTGTATTAAAATAGGATAATGCAAAAAGTCTGTGCAAATATATTTGAAGTGTATTCAGCACCTTTAAAATTCAGGCTTTGAAAGAAACCATGTAATTTCAGTTCTGTTTTATACCAAAAGCACTGTTACTTATACTGTTGCTGATTATTTTCCTTGTTTGCTGGGTGAGTAAGAGCAGACAAGCTCTCTGCTGATTCTACTCTGTAAGAAGGGAAGGCTTTGGTCTGGAGGATGGTGAGTCAGACATTTTTGCCAACACAGAGAGTGCTTTGATGCTAAAAGCTAAAGGAATGAAATTGGTAACTTATCACAGAAGACAATATACCCTTGATTTATGAGTCCAGCCAGCAGAGATGGCGTGGCAGTGTAACCAGAGATGTAGGGCAAAGCAAACATGAAGTAACCATCTGTTTTCCTCTAGGCTGTAATGGACCTTGTATTTTATTTCCATTTTAAAGAGTGGTCTTTACAGTCCATTTGTCCCCTCCCCTTCCTTCTCTCAGCTCATCCCTGTGATGAAGAGTTAGTGCCCTTATCAAGCAAAGTTTCAGGTAATGCTTCAGTTTTATGGCCCAGCCATTCCATGAGCAAACATTCACAGCAACCTTTAGCCTCTCTCCTTTCCCGAGTTTTGCTGTTGCTAGTTTTTCACAAACAGAAGTGCCACCTAGAAGACCGGAGGGGCGGGCAGAGGTGAAGGCAGGGAAGGGGGTTGGGAAGTACCTGAGAGAAGGATCTTACAGCCTGTCTTTGGATCTACAGCGTGGAGATCTCTCTCGTCCTATCCAGGAACAAAACCAATGTAGAGTACCTGAAGGAAAGAGGGCTGGAAGAGAAAAAGAAAAGAGAAAGCACACACAATGGGTCTAAACTGAGCAATAATGAAGCAACAGATTTTGGGTCTGGCCCTTTGGCTTTTGTTTTTCTCTCTCCGGCTGCTGCAGCAAGTTGGTTCGAGTGAGTGTAACAACAACAGTGTTGTAATCAATGTGATGCTCATGAATTACTCGGACTTGCCATCATCTGATGATAATTTGAAATTAGCTGTGGAGCAAGCCTTGAAAAGGGTAAAAAATGAATTACAGACAACAGGTAAGGCAACCAGTGTTGGTTATCTGTCTCCTCCTATGGTTTCTTGTCAGACTTTACGCCACAGCTTTCTACTAATCTGACCTTCTGCAAACTGCTCCTCAGACAGGTTCCTTGCCTATCTGTTCACCTTATATATATCTTACAGAAATAATGACCTTCCTCTGTAAAAACAGAAGCACTCTACAGATGGGTAGAACCATATTTCCTTTCATGGTGTCTGAATAGATGGTTCCTGCATGCTTTTTTGAAGATCTGCAGTTGGGATTGGGAACATGGGAATTGCCAAACTGAATCAAGTCAATACCTGTGATCCATCTAGCGCAGTAACTGGGATGCCCTTGCTTGCTCCCAGGGCTGGATTAGCCTCCCCTTTCTAAAAATAATTTTCCTCTTGACCCCATCTGTTGATCACATTATGACTTGAAGTGTGAAGATTCTGCAGTCTCTCTGTTTATCCCTCATCACCACTGCAGGTGATGCCTTTATTTATTTTTCTATCCTACCTCTCCTTTCAATATTACCCATCTACTGTCACTCTCCAGAATATCAAGGGAAAAGGAGGTTCCAAAGAAATGATAACTATTCCCTTTCTACACTCTAGTTGAAGAGACTTTTTGTAATTTAATTTGAAAGGGTCTCTCAGTTTTCTTCCTACAGAGTCTTTAAAAATGTGTCTAATAATGGCCAACATGAAAAGTACTTTATACTGAAAGTACTAACACTCAGCAGTCCACACTGGGGCAAAATTTACAGTCTCATCCTTAGTATTGGGGGTTAGGTGGTAGGTAGACATAGCAGCTTTTTGGTGGGAGACACCCTAACATAAGACTGCTCAGACAGTCAGAAGAAAAGGGATAGAGTGTATTAGAGGTTGTCTGCAACTCATGATGCTATTTACTTTCATGTTTGTGTTACAGAAGCAAATGTTACAGTCAATGCCACCTTCCACAACTTTACCTCATCACTCTATGTCTCAAGAGGCTGTCGTACGAGCACCTGTGAAGGTGTGGAGCTCATCAGGGAAATTTATGTAAGTAGCAGGCTTCTCTAAGTTAATTTCCTAAAAAGACAAGACTTTTTTCTTTCTATGTGTGTGCGCATGTGTGTCTCTGTCTTTCCTTATTAATTTTTAATCCTGTTGATAAGCTCCAAACAAATTTGACAGGGAAGTTAGGTTTTCAAAGAGAAGATGTTCTTGTAGGTTTTGTGAAGACAAGTAGGCAAAAGGAAGAGGGTAGGGTTAGATTAGATATTAGAAAGAAATTTTTCACTATGAGGGTGGTGAGGCACTGAAACAGGTTGCCCATGGAACTTGTGGAGGCCCAATCCCTGGAAGTGTTCAAGGTCAAGTTGGATGGAGCTTTGAGCAACATGGCTTAACAGGGGGGTTGGAACTAGATGATCTTAAAGGTCCCTTCCAACCTAAACCATTCTGTGATTCTAAATACTGGAGAGAGATTCTATGAATGCTTTCTAAAGATTGTCATTAGACAAAATATGGCATTGCTGGCTAAAGAAGCCCTCCACTTCAGACTCCTTTTCCTATGCTTAAGTTGTCCTCCTTTTTATACCTGTACAGCAATTTGTGTGACCACATAGCCAAAGCAATCTATTAAAAAAATGCAACAATGAACAAAAAAAAAAACCCCACCCAACCCCAAATACTCAAACATCCCAAGCAGAGCAAGAAAGGTCTGTTTCCAACTGGGTCAGACCCTGATCCTGGCTCACCATCAGTTTGTACAAGTACACAGAGAGAGCTGTGCAAGGATGTGGGAACACGTGGGCAGTGAGATTATTAGGCTGCCACTGATACCAAAGAAACACATACAGAACTATGCCCAGAGGGCAAAGATGAAATACTCACTTCTCACTAGAAATCACAGAAGTCACGTGGGAGAAACTATGTAAATACCCTAATATGAGGAAAAGCTTGTAAAGAAGCTGTGTTTTAATGGATTTTCTCATGTCTAAAGACTGTCACCTCTGAGTGAAGCTTTGTCAATCCAATGTGAATTCTCAAATCTACCAACGTATGAGCACATAGTCCCTCATGACACACAAAGCTACTGGTCAGGCATCATTTGTGGTCATGGAAGGATTTTTTTATTACAAGCTTCATATGCATATAACTACTTGTTTTTCTCATGCACAGTATCTTGTAATTCCAACCCTTCAGTCTTCTGCAAATGCAAGAACTGCTGGGGTGTATAATTTCATATATGAAATTGAATCATTTTAATCCCAATTTTCTCTCTGTCTCTTAATGAAGGTCATGTTCACAGGCATTATTCTGTCTTCTGCCTTTTCTTAGCTTTCTGTGATTCCTCCCTCCTTCACTATAGGTTTCTTTGAATCTTTCTGTAGCTCCTTGGCTACTCTGTTCTTGCCTTTGCTGGGTAACTTCTGCATCTCTGCATCTTCTTCTCAAATACTAAAGTTTTCTTCATTCTCCCATCCTCCTCTCTCTCTGCCAGTCCTTTGCACTGTCCCCACTACTGACCCTTTCTGATCCCTTGCAGAATACTGGCAAATTTGGCTGTGTTGTCATAGGACCCCCTTGCACTTATGCCACCTACCAAATGGTCTCGTAAGTATCACCTCTTCCCCCTAATGCTGTGAAGTTAAAGATATCAACTGATGAACAAAGTTGTTTTGTGTAAAATAAGCCAGCAGAGACATTGGGGTTTAGGATATACCAGACACCTCAAGGTCTACAGTCAAGCTAGTAAGACTCTTATGCAGAGACACTATTTGGTAGGGAGAAGAAAATCCTCTTCCAAAGCCCATTGATGAAACCCCATTGCAAGCAGGGAAACTTTTCTAATTGCTGACAGTAAGTTAATTGATTGATTGAGGGTTCAAAAGACTTAGCTCTTCAATAACTGCAGCAGGAAAGAGATATTAGCTTGTGGCATGAAGACATCACAGTACTGCAGCAACAGGGGTCCTTCCAGGTGGGTGTTCAGTCATAGACAGGAGCCTGAGTTACATGTGTCAAGAGAAGATCCAAAAACCCCAACCATCTTTTGTAAAGAGTGTTTAGATAGGGAGCAGCCAGTTTCATCCTAACTCTTCTGCCTCAAGAAGCATTCCTGAAGAATGAGTTTCTCTACAACTGTATTAAACAAGAACCTGTATAATTCTATTATTCATTAATATGTTCATTCTCAGATATCAGGAGAAATGTAAGCCAAATCTGCAGACTTTGAGCATAAATAAAATAAAAAAACCCCATCAGTCATGATGCACAAATCTATATTGTTACCCATGTAAACTTTGGTAGCCTTTTGGTTTCACTGAGAGATACTGGGGAGATTAAGACACTTTCACCTTAAGCTTTATCTGCTTTTAGCTCTATACTTTTTTGGAGGTAGTACGACCAGAAGTGAATACAATGTTTACTGGTGTGTGACAACAATGCATGTGACTGATTTACAGAAGAATCAAAAACATATGTATAGGACCATGGTAAAATACTATGCAATATTCCCCATTTTACTCATTGTGCCTGCTAACTTTGTTTGCATTTCTACCTGCTATATATGGAGCTGCCCAGAATGATGACAAAGTCTTTTCCTCAGACTCTGACACAGTTAAATCAGTAAAAATTATGAATGGCAGAAGTTTATGCAAAGCAGTGAATGAACAGGCAGCCGGCTTTTGCCCATGGGGCAATGGCTTTGCAAATCAGAACAAATGCCTTACTTTAGGGCACTTTACACATTCCCTGCCAGCAGAGCCTTAGCTTTTCTCCCCGACTGCTGTTCTAGGTGAAGTTTTTTTGATGGCAAAATGCTATTACCCTCCACGACTGTCCCAATAAAGAGATCAAATCCATCCCATGCTAATGGCAGCCAGGGAGCAGAATCAGATGGGTCCTTGAGCCTTTGGACTCCTGTCACAGCCATTGGGCTGAAATGGTGCATAGTATCCAAAAGGGCATGGGGAATTGGGGCCAGTGAGAGAAGCTTCCTGGACCAGTTCAACAGGGCTTTTCAGTGCCAAAACTGAATTAAAACCTGCTTGTGTTCTTGAGGAGCCTTCTGTTTCAGGTTCAAATTGCTGTAAAACTAACGCAGGGCACCAGAGGAGAGTGAACTGGGGATGGAAATCATGTGGTAGATGCCTTGGTGAGACAGCAATCCATTCAGACTTGTCCTCTTGTCTCTTCCTTCAGAGTTGAAACAGTACTGAGCATGCCTCTGATCTCTGTAGGGAGTTTTGGACTGTCCTGTGACTACAAAGTAAACCTAACCCGCCTTCTGACCCCAGCCAGGAAATTGATTGAATTCTTCTATTACTTCTGGAAAGAAACTCAGCTGCCATTCAAAACCACAACCTGGGAATCTGCCTACATTTACAAGAGGAATGAAACCTCAGAGCCATGCTTCTGGTAAGATCCAGATCCACCTCTGACCCAGCCGTTGGTAAACTCCACCTCCACCCTTGGACATGGTTCTTACAAGCTGTCCTTCAAGTCATGCATTTTGGGAGGTGCCTTATGGCTACCAAGTAATGGGAGAAGGAAAAGACGAATCATACCTTTTAGCTGTACTGCATATCTGAAAGTTTCACTCACTCTCCTTCTAAGTGTTCTTGTGCCTTGGATTTTCCTGTGGACAGGCTTGTTTTGCTTCATCTTTTAGCTAGCTTTTTACTTGCTGTACTCATTTTTGCTCTTCAAGATTTCACTGATTCAGTATAGAAGTTTTTTGTTATTATTTTCTTTCCTTTGCTTCTCTCACAGTCAGGGTACACGTGTGGGTTTTTTTGTCATTTCTTTTTGCAGCTCCCATTTACTCCTTTGAACCTTCATGTTTCTCTTCTGGGATTACCATTGATGTCTTAAAACAGCAGAACTTCCTGGCTCTCGCTTCCAGTTAATCTCACTGTAGTTTCCCCAGATCTCTGATTTCTTTTCTTAATTTTTAATGTCTTATTACATCATTGTATTCTCCAAACCCATCCTTTGTACAACCAGCCCAAAAAACTTCTGGGTGACTTTCCAAACACTTCTGTCATTCATGACCTGTATTGATTTTCTCTCTTCTATAGCTGCAGAAAAAAATATTCCATACCACCTTACAAACACTCTTATGTGCTGTAAACAGCCTAGCTCATATTTTGGATTATTTAGGAGAATGTGAGAAGTTAGCAATTTTCTGACAATATCTGTGCCCCATTGCATCAGGTACATCAATGCGCTAGAGGCTGGAATCACAGAGTTTTCCGAAACACTGAAGTTCAAGGATATTTTAAGGACTCCAGAGCAGCTTAAAAAAACTGTGAAAGATCCAAACAGGAAAAGCAATGGTAAGGAAGGGCTGAGGGTGCACTCTCCCCTGCAGGTAAGTTGGTTTTCTCAGGAAATCAGACCTGCCCCCTAGCTACATTTTAGGGATAGTCTTTCCACAGAACTGGTGGAGAAATGCAGACATATTGTTCCACATGGATGCAAACATAAAACAACACAAAGTTCCTCTTTCCATCCCCATAAATATGGGGGAACCACCAGAGAGCTTTTGAGGTGAATTATCTTATCTAGGCATAAGCTCCATTTTGTGAAAGATTCAGAAATTCAGGAATCACAACTCCTCTTAAGAAGAGCCTTAGATACTACAAGAATGCTTAGCGTGCTACCATCCATGTATTTGCAGCCCTAATACATATATGGACCTCATTTGTTCCATCACTTCTAGAAGTGATCCATCTAAACTATATAAATGGATGAGTAAATGTCTCATCTTCTCCTAAGACTAAGCACCTGGCATCAGCAGGCCAAGTGAGTCATAAGTAAGCCACTGAAACCATTACTTGGATGCCATTTAACTTAGAAATGTTCATATGCAGTAGCCCATATGGCATCAGAACCGCTAATGCTTATTTGAGTGAGATAATGGTAGTGCTCTGGTGCAATCAGCCAGAAAATGGTGTAGGCATTTAGGCACCTTTTACCACTTTCCCTCAAATATCCTGTTCTTGCTGCAGAGAGGCTGTAGCTCTGGGCCTGGGTCCCAGCAGAGCGCACGTAATGTGTCTTAGCTGTGCATTGCTCTACTGACGGCTACTCAAGCACAGGGGAGCAGGCAAATATCTTCTTCTCTGTACCTTTCACCAATCTGTCTCCATTTTTGCCCAATCTGTAGTGATCGTCATGTGTGGCTCTCCAGAAGACCTCAGCAAAGATCTTGGGACGGGGGAAATGGATAAGGACATTGTTATCATCCTGATAGATCTCTTCAAGTAAAGTATTAGCTTTGCTTTTCCTCTTTTCTCCGCAGTTTGTTGAAGGATAGAGATAATGGAAATAGGTCATTTATTGAAGTAATGCTCTCTTGCAAAATGTTTTCCATTGCTGTCTTTCCTCATGTTTTGCCATTTATCTAAGCTGATTAGTGTTTAATTTCTGGAACATCCTCTACAATATCTCCTTTAGTTCATGTAAACTATTTTGCCATTTTTCTAAGGCAGTGACAAAGCAGGTTGGCATCATCGTGTGGACTACACAGTGCAGGAAGTGTCAAAGTCAGAGTTCAAAGTCAGAGTGGGCATGAGCTGTTTATATGAGATATTGTACATTTTTCATATACTCTGTCTAACCAGAGAATTATGTAAATGTGTCTTACAGTATGTTTTTTCTAGGGTCTGTTTATTCAATTTTTATATGACTTAAGAGTGGTACAACTGTCTCACTTTAGAACCATCTCTTCAACATCTTTTTAACGCATAAATCTAATTATTCAGAGACATTTCTTAATATACAAGCCAAGTTTTCTGTTGTTCAACTTTATATTTCTAATATCAAAATCTTTATAGATGAGGACTGATATAAACTGGCCTTATCAATAGCAGTCTCAAAAGCTTTGTCCATATCCAAGGACTGAGAGATGATCTCTTGCCCTAAGCCTAAGTGGCACAGCACAGCTCACATCCATATGGCTAAGTGTAGACATCCCAAAAAGCATCACATGCTTTTTGGGTACTGGTCATTATAGCAAGTCACACTGTGAGAAAGCAAGTTGGCCTTAGACCAAAACCATGCCTGGGACTGTGCTGGCAGCTTAATGGTATGGATGATCACAAGGCAAACATATATGCCTGTGTCTTGATCTCACTTATTTCACTGTTGATGTAGCATAAGAATCCATAAGAACCTCGGACAGAGTGGATTTAAATTTTCTTCAGCTCTGAACCCTCTGGCAGCCAGGACACAAACAGGGTGTTTAAGCCTCCCTCAGGGAAGGCAGGATACTGCAGGATTATCCCGTCTGGTGAAATCTAATGAAGTTTCCTTTTCACCTGGCTACTTCAGTCCAAGCCTGAATGAAAAGCACTTTGAAATTCTTCAGGGTGAAAATTGCAGTGTAAGAGGTTCAGAGAAAGGCAGGGACCGGCCTCTGGTGTAAGGATCCCATCTGATGGCCATGGAGTGAAGGCTGTGGTCTCCAAAATTCTTAATAGAGTACTGACTGAAAAAATAAAAGGATGATCAAACATGAATAATAAGAGAAGGCTCATATAATATTTTTTAAAATCAATCTAGCTATAGCAATAGCAGATGCTGCCACCTAACATTAATATCTATTGCTAAATTTCTCTGTAACATGTGAGTCCTGTGGTTGCCAGTCTGCAAAGCACTTCCAGATGGCCTGTCAGGGTCATTAAACCAAAGGTACCGGAAAGCTACCACTTTTTCTGCTTGCTTTAGCATAGCTTTCACATAGTTTCCTCTGATTTTCCTAGCTCGCTGAATTAAATAAATAAAACAATAAGCTGCACTCTGCAACTCTTCGATTGTTACATGCCCTCCTGTTAAACACTTTTGGTACAAATCCTCCTGTGATAAATTCTGTCAGGAAATACTAAAATTAGAGGAACATGCGAACATGCAAAAAACTGCAGAAGAGGTCAGAAACATGCACAGTAACACAAAGAAACTACAGATTGCAGCACTGTGGATTCCAAGAAGAGACTCAGTTTTAATAGGCATAAACTCCTTTGAGTTTCAGATTGCCAGATCTCTTTGATATTAGCTTTTAATGTAGTTAAGCATAGAAGCTGACATCAAGGGATGAACAGCATAAGGAGTTTTGTCCATGATGAATTTTTTCTAGAACTACTGTTTTAATCTGTTAAACAACAGTGCTGCTGAAGAAAGGAGAGTGATTCTGTCACGGTTACCACTGCCCCTGCTGCTGATTGTTCGTGGGCTTCTTGTGCTTTGCTTTGCAGTAACATATACTTCAGGAACAACAACTCAGCCCATTACATGCACAATGTACTTGTCCTGACTCTCCCACCACCTTCAAGCAATTACAGCTCGGACAGTCTCACAACTGAGGATGACATCCTGGTAACCACATTATTTTATATCGGATTATTGCATTCAGTATATTAATGCACTAGGAAATGAAAATTAAAACCACAGCTGTAATCATCTACCGTCATGCTTCTATGCTGATATTTTCCTACATTATTGCTGGATGACACTTAATCCTGCTGTAATGATGCAAAAATATAAAATCATAAGGCAAACATGCAGGCTCTCATGTTCTTGCTTTGTGAAGTGCAACTCAAGCTTTTAGTTTGGTCTGCAAGTTCATGGGGTGTCAGGGAGATTTATAGGTACATAGCCTTCTGTCTCCGCTTCTGAGTGACCGACAATTTTATATGTAGCTGAAAGGCATCACTGAAGGAAGATCTATAGATGTTATTGAGATGTGAGCATGGAAGTTTCAGAACTAATAATTGTTGACTGATTTTTGTGTTCATATATATATATAAACGGTGGCAACCATTGCTGTTTCTGTCCAGGGGCTTTCCGTTAAACTCCAAAAGCAGGAACTTTTCTTTTTTTTTTCTGTAGGAAATATGTATTTTTTTTTAATTTCCTGAAAAGCAGAAACTATGCAAACCTGTATCTGCTTAGTGAAACTGATACTCCTGCCGTCTGTCCGGGAACCAGACTCTATGTGTAGAGTTCCTCCCAGGATTTATGCCTCTGAGCTTCAGCTCTCCAGAAGGCAGCCTGAAGCTTCTGGCTGGATTTACAGAGCCCAGCCTGGGCTCAAGGCTTTTTGGGTGCCAGTTCTATGGCAGGCTGCTGGAAATTCTGGCACAGCCCCTTGCCCCTGAGCTGTGGCCGTCTGGAAGCCCAGAATTGCTGGCACCACGCTGAATTATCTGCACTGAAAGTTGAATCCAAAGGCAGGGGCTTTGGATCCCATTGAGCAGACCTGCCCAGAACCTACAATGTAGGATTTCTTGAATCCTTTGCAGCAGGATCAGAATGCCAGAGATTTACTTTGGCCTCTTACAAGTTTTCAATGTCTCCCTGTCTTCATATACCAAAAATATATTTTATTTACTTTTACTTTCTGAAGTGAAAATGCTGGTGTGGTATCTGCTCACTCTGTGTTCAGCAGATTCTGGTCTTCCATGCTGGAATTTTTGCCAAACAGAGACCACCAAATATATTGTAGCTTTAAGGCAGAACCATGAACTCCCAAATTCTCATTTTTCTTTTTCTCCTGTTCTAGATGGAAGATGATTTTTTTGTTGGCTATTTTAATGCAGTCTTGCTATTTGGACACAGTCTGAAGAAATTTATCCTCTCCCAGAGCCCAGTGTCACCTCAGAGTTTCCTCAATGAATTCCGAAATACCACTTTTGAAGGTAAGTCCTGTGCAGGGTTCACTAAATTGATGAGGGGAAAGAAATCTGGTTTTAAACACTGTTAGGACAAGTCACTTCTACACTAAGCAAGTCTAAGCACTTCAATGAATTTTATTCCCACTCTTTTTTCTTTTTCTATCTTTTTTCTTTTTCTATTTTTCCCAAGGATGTTATCTTTGCTATTAGGAGAAGCACTATGTAGCAGTCATACATAGTGCTCATACCTCAGTGCATACAATACAGAAGAAGGAGAATGTCAAAATGACAATAATTTGAAACACTGCAGTTAGAAGCAGACTGTTTGAGGACCAGACTTCTTTCTGGGATGTTGCATTTTTCCTGCTGCTTTGAAGTACAAAGCATATTTAAAGAAAATTGCTGCCTAAGAAGGGGTGGGGGAAGGAAAAGAGACTGGGCTTCAAAGCCAGCAGAGGTGGAGGACAGGGACAAAGAACTGAAGCTAGTGTAATTCTTTTCATAAAGAGCTGAAACCCCTCTCAGGAAACTATTTGGAGAATGAGAAAGGAGCTGGAAGAGTGAAGCATATAGGTGGGTTTCAGAGTCCATTCTTCCTGCAGAGGCCACCTGGCCTCTTTAGGTAGTTAATTTGTGACATTTCCAAGCTTTTCCAAGCTTTCCCCCAAATGTTTAGCCTTGACTTCAGGCCAGTACATATGAAATATGATTGATATTCAAAATGACTCTGACATCCTCTTAGCTAAGCTTTAATGATGTAGTTTCAACCTTTTTCCAGTTTACAAAGCCATTGTAGACCTGGGTGCCTGCAGTGTGAGTGTAAGCCAGCTGGCAATGGGTTGGCACTTCATAGCCAACTTTCTGGTTCATCTCACAGGTTGTCTAAAGTCAGTGGGCTTTTGTAGGCCATGGGCTTAAAATCACAGAATTTAATCATTGGGAAAAGACAGAGGAAAGACTGACACAATGAAGTGACAACATTACCTCTCTAGGGGCAAAGTCCCAACTGTCATTTCACATCAGAGATCTGTACCAACAAAAATGACAACTCAAAGTTTTGTCTTTATGTCCCATCTGCTTTCAGCAAACACGTGTAGAAATTTCCCAGATTTTCCTAATATGGCCTAACAGGTTTGGGGCTTATTTTTGCTTTAACCATGGTATCCCAAAGTATAGTTTATCAAAGTATAGTTTAGCAGTTCTTCCTGGAGATAGAATATGAGCAGACTCATCTCTTCAGTTTCACTCTAAATTTGCAAGGTGAGTTGCACAAACTTCCTTACTTATCCAAAATAAATCTTGCACTCCACATTAGTTATAGGTTTAGTTTAAAAAAGTCATCCTAAAAGTGAAAGGTGTTGAACCACCTTCATTCTTTCTTGTGCTGGAGGCTGGTAGAGTAGGGAGTTCATACAATAATTATTTTGATATGAGGAAGGTGTGCATGAAAAACTTAGCATCAGTTTTTGATGTGAAAAGGGAGAAGGTAATTCCCTAACTAAAATAATGATGATGCTGAACTTCAGGAAAAATAAAGTAAGTCACCAGCAACAGCAATCTGAGCTGATCAAAAAGACTCTCCTGGAAAAAGAAAGGAAAAAGTGAAGGTGAGACTTTTAGGAGTGGTGTATATTGGCTAAGCTAGTGCTCTTGTTGAAATAACTGACTCAATGAGAGCAAAGTCAAGCCACGCTTGACTTGGGGGACTTGGGAAATTCTACCTTAATCCTTGGAATGTGCTGCATAGGCAATTTCCCAATCTCCATGTTTGCTGACATACAGAGGCAGGAAGTTGAAGAAAAAAAGAACTTGGTTAAAAAAATATTATTAGAGCCAAGCAGGTGGCTCTCAAAAGAGTAAGAGGAATGAAAGTATCTCTGTATTTCCTTTCTTGCTGATAGATTCAAACTGCAGGTGGAAACAGGCAATTTCCCTTCTCACTTCTAAAATAGTCCCTTCAAGGGAGGTTACTCTGATGTTCTTGGTATGCTGAAGAAACCTGACAAATATATTTTTCTATAGCTAGAGGGAGACTTTCCTCTTCAGTTCAGTCAGTTCAACACCTTTTATTGGATTTTGTAGAGAAAATGTAGTATGCTATTAAGGGAGAAGTAGCACTGCACCAACCTGATATGTTTTCTAGTGTGTATATGAAGAAGAAAAATATCCTGAGCATCACAAATCCTTTTATTTATCCCATCCTTTCTACCATGTATTTGTGTTTCTGAGAATACAAGCCCTCTGACTTATTCCTTGTGTCCACAGGTGTAATGGGTCCTGTGACTCTAGATGAATTTGGAGACATTGATTCCATTTTGTCACTGCTGTACACGTCACACACTGGAAATCATGTACGTATGTCTATGGAGCAACTGCTTGAGCTTATATATGCGAGGAGAAACAAAATACCCCGTACTATTGCATAAGAATGTTGAAAATAACTGCAGCAGAAGTGGTGGTGCCAAGGTGCCAAGGCATGTTTGTGCATGCCTGGAGAGGGTCATGAGAGGCGTGCTGGAGACTGACAGGATTCATGTCATCTGGTGATTCAGTAAGTGAAGTGCAGCTGGTATTCTATGGAACTGATACATTTCTTTTCAGAGAGAAGGGAGGAACGAGGAAGAATATGACAGCCAAACATATGGCTAAGCTGAGGAATGCACCACTGTAGAAGAAAGACCAAGAACTATTCTGAGTTTGGGCAATACACTTATGAAGGGTAGTTTGAAGCAAAGGACAAAAGAGGGAGAGCACAGCTGCTGACTGCATTTCTTCCCTTCTACACCCATAGTTCAGAACTCTTCTGCATTTCAACACTCACAAGAACGAGACATGCGTGATGACTTCCAGTCCGGATTTTGTCTGGAAGAACCACAAGCTGCCCAGTGACACCCCAAACACTGGTGAGACACCCATTAAACTTGTCTTCCTTGAAGACAAGTTACAGTCCTAAAATCCACCTGCTGTGCAATCCAGCATGCTACCTTCACACTGTCCCCAGCCAGTGATGCCAGAAAAAGAACAGCATCTTTCCTTCCCCTGCCCAGGTCCCCATGTTCTCTGCACCCAGCCCAATTCTAAATCTGCATTTCTGTTTTGGGGTAACTACGTCTTTCATCACCTCCATACTGTGTCAATGACTATGGGGAATACCATGGCATGTTTTGGAAGAGGTCACTCTCAAACATAAAACCTTCACTAGATGATGGTGGCGGTGTGAATTGTTTGAAAGACTGTTCAGGAAAGGCAGCAGAGTTAAGACTATGATAAGTTATCTGACTTTGCATTTCTGTATTGCTGATGCAGCATGGAGGCTGCATCACCAAAAGGGGGAGCTTGCCCCTTTATCCTTGCTGCAGGACATAGCACTGAGTAGATTCAGGGTGCTTCTCTGGAGGGGTCTCTTAGACAAGCTGTCTCCTCACAGAAAGACAATGGGATGCTAGGTTATTACTCTATCTCCACTCAAACTTTAAATCAGAAATCCCCATTTCCTTTTCTTTTGAGTTTTTGGTGATTCCTGGATAGAACAGTTGAGTCCCTGTGTAATTCAGCAGAGCAGAGTACAGCCTTGTCAGCCTGAGCAGATTTGGATTGTTTCCTCGTGTAGACTGCTGCCATGTGGTGATTGACAATGGAAAGATTTCTTCTTCAGCATATGATATGTAGGATAAAAATTATTGCAGTGACAGTGGTTGCAAGGGTTAGTGAACAGCAGGATAGTTTTTACCTGAGTCATTCCCATCAGTGAGTGTCCAAAGGTGCCACTCTTAAAGGTCTCTGCTAAAGGCCTCCCTTAGTTTGCTGTACTGCTTACCTCCTCTAGGGAATATTATAGTGCAAACCAGTCACTGCAGGAACAAACACTTTCTGATAACTAAAAGTTCATTCACAGTAAGGCATTGCATGGATTCAAACATTTTTATTCCTCAGTAAACAGATGGCTTCAAATTAGAGTTGCCTGCTTGGCCTCAGCCTTCTTGGTGTTGCTTGAGTCCTATTCTCATTCATCCCTTGGTCCCCACAACACACTGTGTTGTCAGGGGAACTTTGCATCTATAAAAGATTCCCCTGAGTACATCCTTGTTTGAAATTGCTGTACAAGGGCAAAAGAAAAATGTTTAGGAATCGCAGAAAGCCAGTGTCTACAAACGAGTAGCTTAACATTCAGAGCTTAACGAAGACCTGACTTTGTGGCCAAGCTATACTAAATCAAAGTAAAACCACCTCCCACAAGCACTTGATTATTTTGTTTTCACATTTTAAAGAAAATAAACCTCCTTTCAGTGTGACTTTAAAAAAATATATTCCCCCAAAGGGCAACTTAATACAGCCAAAGTTTAAGTCAGTTTAAGTATGGCTAAAGCCAGACAAAACATTGCAAACAGAAACATGTTTTTTCCTCTGGGGAAGTGAACAAACACTGCAAGGAGAGCCCTGCTCCTTCCTAAGCTATAACAAATCAGCCAACCCAGTTCTGCTACCCTCTTTCCTCCTGGCATTCCTTAAAAAAAAGGGATCTTATCCACATTTTGGCATTATACAGAAAGTTTGAACCCTCACTCTAAACGTGGATATGGTCAGCCTTCAATAATCAGACGGTTCTTGTTCCAAAGGACCTGAAAACAATTAAGTTGTGATGCCCTCTCCCTCTGTGTGTTGTAATACCAAGGGCCAGGAGGTGGTAGCAGAGCTTCAGGAATGGGAAGCACTTCCCTGAGAAACTTCAACCTGCTGATTGTTAGGCTGCAAGCCACTATTCACCAAACTTAAGTTTTACAGAATTTGTAGAAAATGGCTTCACACATTCTCATGCATATGTCGTTTTATAACGGTAGGTTAATTCCCTTCCTTGGTGGAGGGAAACATAGTACTGCCAGTTTTCAATAGAGAGCATCAGATGAATACTAAGTTAGTAGGAGGCCCTGAGATTGATGCTGAGATGAACACACAGAAAGACGGTGAGGAGATGTGATACACAGAACAAAAAATAAAAGCCAGAAAGTTGGGTCCAAAATCCAGAGTTCCTAAACTGAATTCTATGTCAGATGCAGACACCTACACTGGTGTGTTCAAAATCCCTGCCCAGATGGTGTTTGATTCTGGAGGCAGCTAGTGTGTGTCTTGTTGCTTTTTATTTGTTTAAATTAATTTATTGATTATATTAATAATTAAAAAACAAATATTAATTTATTTGTTTATTAATTTTTGCACTTTATCGTTTTCCTGTGTGCCTTTATTTCTGTTTTTGGGCATGCTCAGAAGTGCATTAGCCTCAGGAAGGCTGAGTATCTCAACTCTTTTACTATCCAGAACCGGCATGAAAACAGTTTCTCCTCTGCCTTCTTTTCCTGAGACACTTGCTCAGTAGAGTAGGTACACTCTAGACCAGTGGCGACCAGACAAAGCTCTGTACTGATGGCCTGTTGCTCTTCAAAGGCAGTTGGTGGCCATAACTTTCCTTCCCAGTACCTCTGAGCTCCAAGAACTGAGCCAAGATATAGGCTTCAGTTTGCTTTTCCACGTTTGGACAATCAAAATGACAACCTTAAATAATCAGTTCCCAGCCCTGAGAGTTCTGCCTGCCTGCTCAGGACTAGGGCCCTTGTGTGCTCTGTGATTTTGGGTCTAAATCCTCAGATGTCTGAACAGCCTGATTTTCAAATTTTTTGGCACCTGGCAGCTTCCAATGACACCAATCTGCCAGTTTTGAGCTACCAGATTAATTTCCCTCTATAGCATACAAATTTCATACTGAAGAGTAGAGTCCACTCAGTACCACTTGTGATCCCAACATAGTGTCCACAGAAATAAGTCCACAGTCTCCAAAGCTCTGTCTACAACAACTACAGAATCACTTTAAACAACCAGGCCAATAAGGGGAGAACCCAAGTGTGACATTTAAAAGTTTGTGTATGTTAAAAGCTGTACCATGATTTTATTTTTGACCTCTTATTGGATAACAAGTTCTTGGAGAGATGCCTTTCAAATCCACAAGTGGCTGTACTCTGTATCAGCTGAAATTCTGGGTGGAAGCCATGGTTTTCAGGTGTATCCCATCCTGAAGCAAATTATATCAATTAAGATTCTGAGTGACATAGGTATAGCTAATTGTGGAAAATTCACTGTCAAAGAGGTGTGTCTTTCTCACTGGGTGGGTACCCAGCAGGACTGGAAAGGGAAAGACATAGGTTATAAACCTTGAATCAGAAAGTTATCACTGAGCATGGTGTTTAATGATAAATACTGTAGGGACCAAACCTTTGTTCCCCAGTTCAGAGAAAGCCTATTCCAAAGGAGCCAATGAAGAGTCCATTTTGTATTAAGCCCTGGGTATACTGGGGAAAAACATTTCCTGCCTGCCAATGACTCTGATTACAAATGGTCAATTGCTTACCCCATTTACATCTCTGTCCCACAGAGATTAGTACCCAAGGTTTGGCTCCACCATCCACTTTTATGAAGTTATTGAAAGGAGGAATTTGTCTGCTTCATTTTCTAAAATGTGGTTAGAAAGAAAAGTCAGATTTATTCCTGGACTATGCTAATTTGTTTTTAAAGAGAACACCTGAAAACTCTCCTGCTGAGCTGATGTAAGATTTAATAAATTAAATTAATCTCCCACCTGGGTGTCCCTAATAGAGTGCCCAAGCCTCAGGTGTGGTTGTAAGACTGCACTGCTTTGAGTTACGCTTCACCCTACAGTGAAAAATGCAGGTACTTGTTATCTCTAGGCAGTGCTGGACTTTACCAAAGCCTTTCAATTTGTATTTGACCAAAGAATATCCCTGCTCAGCTACTGCGACTTGTACATGTGCAGGCAAGGGTAATTTCTAAAATATAATATTGTTTCTCAGTATCCTCTGTCAAGTTGCTTATTTTTCAATTTTTCTTTTCTGCAGGCCCACATGTCTTGACCATTGCTGTCTTCACACTCACAGGAATTGTGATTCTGGTTCTGATCATCTCTTTGCTGATTCTAAGGTACCAATCCCTTTGGCCCTCTGTGCTTGAAGAGTTTTCCTCCCAGGGCAATGCCTTTGATCTCTCCTTGAAGAGCCATTCATTAGCTTACCTTACATACCTGGGTGGTTGCCCTCAGTGTGAACTCTCTAGTATGTGCCAAGTAGCTCCATAGTGTTGTTAGGTTAATAATCAAGGGAAAAGATGCAGTAAGGTGAAGAGTTTTTACATCTGCTAAAAAGCTCTGATTTCCTATACATACACAGAAACATGTCTCAGACCAATCTTCAGACTTTTTCCACTTACTGCCCATCTTTAGCTTACTTGGGGTATTGGTGACATAAAAGTTCAATCTAGAAAGAAGTATTTGTTTTGAGTCACTACAGGAATCAAAACACCATGTGCTTTGGTGTTTTGATTGCATGGATCCATCCTGTCTTTCAGTTTCCTCCAATTCAGTTCAACTTCTCAGGTACCGAGTTTTCTACCAGGTAGAATTTCCTAAGTATAACAGCTTTAACATGATGGATAAAAGAGAAGCAGAAATCAATGGCATGTCTCTTTGCTGGAAGAAATGCCACCCCATTTCCAAAGCATACAATTTTCTTTCCTATTTTAAAAAAAAAGTTTTACCTGTGCATTTGTCTTCAATAGCTCAGCATCCCTCTTTGCTATTTTATATATCAGAGAACTTCAGAAAAAGTGAGAATTGGGTCTTAAGAAAGATACTAGCCAGGCTCTCCAGTGGAGCAATGTGCTTTGCTAACTAAAGGTTTTCACAATAGAAAAATCAAAGATTAAGGTATACAACTCCTGCACATCCAGTTGTACTTAACAAATGGAAGAGCTAATCATTGCTGCATCTAAGAACTAACACACAAACAGACAGGTAAGGTTTATAATGGCTATGAAAATTGATAAAAGTTTGGACTTGTTGTAAAAGGTTCTGTGCAAATGCATAAAATCTAAAGATTCTGTTACGATGATCAGACTATTATTGTATACATATCACTGTAGTATTCCCAAGCATCAAATATAGAAAAGACTCCTGAGGATATTTTTAGAATAAAGCTTGCCCTTTTAGTGTTGAAATAACAGTAAACTTCTCAAATAATATTGCTACTAAAGATTGTCTCCTAAGAAGCAAAGGGGATCTCCCAGGTTTCTAGGACACTTGAACTACCCCATCTCTCCTTGTGCAGTTCTAACTGCTAAGTAAAAAGGCAAAGACGTGAAAAAATACATAACTAAATACTAGACCTAGTACATTTTCATTCAGTTTGATGTGTACTTAATCACCAGCTGATACCAGTTTGAATTTCAGTGCATCCTGGTGATAAAACAGGTTAAGAGATTGAATGTGAAAGTTCTTACCATAATTATTGCTCTCCCTTTTCTTATGCATGTGTGAGTTAAAGTATGTTGGAAAAGGGAATATTTATGTTATTAGTCAGTACTGTGGGTTCTCCCATTTGGAGCACTTGGCAGCAGTCATAAGGGTGTTAGAATTCCCCTGCAGTCTCACCAGTTAGTCCTGTGATTTTGTTAATAGAGGAAGGACTTGCACAGAAAGTGAGTATTTTGATGAGTGCTACTCTTCTTCCAGCTTTTCTGAAAGACCATGTCATCTCTGAAGTTTTGCAAGGGAGACAGTAGTTTCTTCCTCCTCATTCCAAGGGCTCTTCCCTCAGTTTTACAAAATGTGCAGAATACAAAGGACATGCACACAACAGTCATCTCATCTCAACACTGTTGTTACTTCCTGTCCTGGCATTGTATTCACAACAGTTTTTACTATCCAGCGTTGATGCCAGGACTTTCTTTGGCTGGTATTTGTTTGTGGAACCTCCTTTCAGAGTACATTCAATAACATGGAGGAGAAGACTACATAAAATCCAGACAGTCCTTTGTGCTTTAAATTGTTCTGACCTCCCTTGAGACTCTGTCAATTGCCTAGCAGTTGTTCTGCTAAATCTGTTCTGTTCTTCTGCCACATCTATGGAATTGAATGAGCATTTAGGCTTTCACAAAGCTAGAGGAATTAGAGCAGCCTCAAACTGGAAAACTGTATGAGAGCCACCGAGTCTTGTGCTCAAGCCTTGCCCACCCAACACTTCATCTTTCTGTGTTGTGGTTTGGGCCAGAGTGGCCACAGAGACAAATGACAGGTGCTCTCCTCCACCTCTCTCTCCAAGGAGAGGAGAGAGAGAGAGACAAAGAGATTAATGAGTTTAGAAAAGAATTAACTACTTTAATGAAAATACTAATAAATTAATAAAATAATAATTAAAAAAGAAAACAATGGAAATATATACACTATATACAAAACTGTATCAAGCTCCCTGGAGATGATCACATCACCAGCAGGCACAGACTGGACCCAGTGATGGACAGGAGCTGGATTCTGGATCTGGATTCAGGAATGCAAAGATTGGGATCAAGGCAGATGAACAGAGAGAGTCCTCCTTGGATGCTGACCATTGAAGACAAGAGGGCTGACCCTTTGATCTCTCAACTTTTGTAGTGAGCGCGATGCAGATGGGATGGAATATCCTGGTGGTCAGTTTTGGGCCACCTGTCCCATCTGCTCCTTCCTGCAAGTGTGACTTTTCTACACTCTTCTGCTTCGAACCCTCCAACATGGCAAATAACAAAGTTAACTGACCTTGATTGTTATAGCAATCAGTATAAGCAGGAGCTGCTCTGCTTACCATTCCTTGGCATAATCAGGTTTTATCACTCTGAGAACAAACAGTGTCTCTATAATATGCTGTTAATTTCAGAGTCCAGGTAGAAGAGACTTAGCTGAAAAGTAAAAATACTGAACGGAAAATTGGTTCTGTTTTACCTCAAACGAGGACATTGTGCCACCCTGACACTGGAAGCTTCCCTGTCCTAATCTCCTGTTGCGTGTTTCGGTTCACTGGGAGGATATTCTGAACGAGTTCACTCGTTTTGCAGGAAGTACAGGAGAGATAATGAGCGTCGGAGGAAGAAATGGTCCCATATACCGCCGGAGGAAATCTTGCCTCTGGAGACCAGTGAGACAAGTCATGTTAGTTTGAAGGTAAGAGAAGTGCAATAGCTGAAGCTGGCTCTTGGATTCTATCTTCTAAAGATGATTGATGCTGGAGCATTGGCATGCTCTGACTAGAACGCAGGCTATGGCTCTGGCAGAACTAGGATCTGTTAAAATCATTTCTCCTTTTTATTTTTTTTTTAACCCTTACTTCCTGTATGGAATTCAAAAGAGATTATTCCCCATGTGTTGCTCCCTAATAGAATATATCTGTTTCCCAAAAGTAAAGCTCATTTTGTGATGGGTAAATAGTCTGGGTACTGATTTCCAGTCTCTTCCACACCATCACTGTTACAAATTATTTCCCTGTGCTTTGTTATGCCTCTGTAATGCCCAAGAGCATGAAAGCAGAAGGCGGAGGCCCTGGAAGTCACAGGGGCGGCATGGATGGACCACATTTTCCATGGCATGTAGTGGCACTCCCTAAAGAGAGAGGTTTATGCTTCTCTGTATGGCACACACTGACATTACTTATCTCCCTGGACCTGCCAAGTGGCAAGTAGGTGATAATTGCGAGTTAATTATTCTTCTTTGTTCTTAGATCGATGAAGATAAGAGACGTGACACCACCCAGAGACTGCGCCAAGGCAAATACGACAAGAAGGTAACCTGGCTATAGTGTCCATGCTCCCTTCATGGGCTTAGGAGGGCTTTTTCTGGGGGAAGGTCATTCCTCTCCAGAGATAATTCCACCTCTCCTGACCTTGCAAATGGCTTGATCTTATGGAATGAATAAGCCATTTATTCCCTATCAGGTTCTTTGCATTTTGCTTACTGACAGGAGGCAACATATTAGACTTCATGAAGCCCTAGTCCAGTCCAGAAGTGCATATGCAAAAACAGGAGGAACAGAAATCTGATATATTTTGGTACTGAAGAGATTACCAGACTAATGGAGGACAGGCGTATTAATAAAATGGCTATTCTTGTACGTTCAGTAGAGTTATTGGCCTGACTGAGATATGTTGAGTTAAAATTTGTATTATTGACATTAGTTTTAATTAGTGCTTAGCTACCTGGCAAATCTTTTGAAGGAAATACAACTCCATTACTTATCAGCTGATTAACTGAAGCTGCAAGGGCAAAGCAGAAGACAGATGTTTCTGAAGTATTTCTTTATATGGACATTTCTTGGAAAAGTAGGGTGAATTGCTATTGTACTAAAGCTATGATTTTTTTCCCCCTTATTTTTTTTTCAGGTGGTGATCCTAAAGGATCTCAAAAACAGTGATGGTAATTTCTCAGAGAAGCAAAAAATAGAACTGAACAAGGTAACTGTTGCATGTAGCAAGGGGATGCCGCAGGGTGGGAAGGAGCCTACAAGTGAAGTCATTGCTTTTCACTGTCAACTCCACCAACTATATGCTTGTGCATGTTTGTGAGGTGGACGGGTAATGAGTTCCTCAAAGGATATTCCTTGATCAACTTTCTCGTTGTGTGTGTGAGCTCATCGCCAGCTCAGAGTCTGAACTGTATACCAGTGAAGCTGAGGATGAATGAAGTAATTCATGCTCTGTCATACAGCCTTGCTAAATACATTTTTATAGCTGATGCTAAAAGGCAATGCACTCCTTTTGCTCATATGATGATCATTCATTAGTAGTGAAGTGCTGTAGTTAAACCTTAGTATTGAATGCCAAGTGCAGCTCTTTAAATATAGGTAACTCTCTGCTGACTTGTGCATACAGACTCTTCCAACAGGAGAGATTAATCTGACTGTAGCACTGCATCTTTTTTGAATTACTAGTTTTCCTTTTTACATAACACAGCTATAGTGGGAATTTAATAAGCTCTAAAAAGACCTCAAAGCAAACTACAGTTGGCTATATAAATAGACAAAGTCCATAATATCATTATCATGCAGTATCATTAAATTTTTATTATTTCCTCATTTACTGACTGATTCACACCATTCTGCCACTCATAATGGCTATTCTGGTCAACTGGAAGGTTTGAGTAGGGAGGCAACGATGGAGACTATAGCAGGCTCTGGAATTAACTTGCAGTCAGTATCCAACAGCAACCAGTCCCTAATCCAGAAGGCTCAGGAATGACAAATATCTTCCAATACTTAACTCAGTGCCTTAGTACACACTGATTTAAAGGAAACTCATGTATCTTACGAGGGCTGGAGATAAAAAGCTGTATCACACAAGTATCCTTGACCTGTGTTTCTGTACTATCAATGACTGCTTTTAAAAACAGATGCAATGTTTCTGCTCTAGCTCCTGCAGATTGATTATTACAACCTGACCAAGTTCTACGGCACTGTGAAGATAGACACCATGATCTTTGGAGTGATTGAGTACTGCGAAAGAGGTTCTCTGCGGGTAAAGAATTTTGCAGGTCTCCTTCCACCCTCAAATTATCACATTTTTAAGAAAAAAAAATCCCCATTTCTGTCTCTGACCCTAATGCAGTAGCCATGACCTGAACAAACGGTGGCAGGTTTCTGACTTGGACTTCCCTCCCCCTTCATTGTTTCTCTCCATCCTTCTCCAGGCGCTGCTGCAGCTGCCATCAGTGTGATGGTTCCCAGCAGCCAGAGGATGAAGTGAGGTGCAAGCAAGGAAAAGTGCAGGCAGAGGTTTGCCCAGGCAACTGCAACAGCCAGCATTTGTATTGTGTCCACTATTGGGACCATATAGGATGTAACTTTTTTTTATTTTCCAAGCTGTAGGTGGTTTCTCTGCTGATACCCTTGTGGACCCCACACTGCCCCCAGACTGTGAAATGATAGAGAAAATAATATATTCCGTATTAATAAGGGTATGAAGCTGGAATATGGCAAATCCTGTGCTGAAAGGGACAACAGTCCTTCATTTCTGTTTATAAAAAGAAATGGTAAACTGATGCCTGGCAAGAGTTAGGGAAAGACTTACAGTTTATTACTACCAATATGATTTCAGTGCTAATCATGAAGTAAGAGTGGTGTCAGCTCTTCTGCAGGTACACATTGTCTCTGCTTCTGAGTTCATAAGCTCTCACCAGTAACAGTGGTCTCTGGAACAAGCTCACAGCCAGGCAGCCAAACAACAGTTCTGATTCTAGTGATTTTCTTGTAAACTGGCATACTCGTGGAGGTCTACTTTTAGCAACGGAAGTCATAGTGGCTGGAAAAACTGCAAATGACTGGCACTTTAAGATAAAGGAATGGTCTACTTTGAATTGAGTAAATTGATAGAAAGTGGATTGTGAGCACAAACCACAGAAATTCGTTTCCCTTCCTCTTGCACACCTTGTCCATTTCTGCTATTTTGCTTTATTAAAGACTCATCTTTAAAAGCAAATTCACTATTTACCTTTATTTACACAAACCCCTCTTTTCTGGAATCCTCAGTTTTCTAGACCTGTGTAAATCTAAAATATATTTAATATTCTGTGTCTTCTGAGTCCACTCCCTATAAAAAATGAAGGGCTACCTCTTTCAGTGGCTGGTTGAAAGGCTGTGTGATTTAGATACTCATATTTCATCCTCTCCTTTTCCCCTGATGCAGTTTAGAATCACTCTTTTCTTCTCTTCACAGGATGTTTTAAATGATAAAATCTCCTACCCTGACGGCACATTCATGGACTGGGAATTTAAAATCTCTGTCATGTACGATATTGCCAAGGTAAGTGGCTGCTGACAGTGCAGTGTTAATCAACCTGAACTGTCTAGCAAAATTAATCCTTTGGAGAAGGGCAGCTCACAGGGTCTTCTCCTTTCCTTGCTAAAGGATGTACATCTTTCCACTCTTTCTTCCTTTGGGGATAGGTGTATGAAGCAGGAGGAGCAAGTGGCTCTCAAATTGAAGGGGGAAATGGGAGCCAGAGCTGGCTATTTATAAATAAACAAGTATGCCCCAAAGAAATGTGACCCAAAGATCAGAGGGTTACAATCTGTTGACCAGTGGCTCTGATCAGTAGGGCCTGTGCAGTCACAAGATCTTCAAAATGCACTTCTCTCTGACCTCAGGTAAAAACTGTGGTTTTTCAAAATTATTCCAATTTGTATCCAGAGACAGGATAAACTTTTTCTAAATTAGCTGTTTAATTCACATCCTGATTTTCTCACTCACTAGAGTGAGAAACTGGAAACCAGAGCTATTCGTTTCAGGCAGGTCAAGAGGGAAGAAACTAATCCTGTACAGAAACCAAGACTGGTTTTCAGTAGCTTTCAAGAGATCTTCCCATTTTAGGTCGTTGTGGTAGGATGACTCCATATGAACAGTAAAGGAAATTCTATTCTTGTAGCTGTTCAGCTGGTGGTTAAGGAACCTTTATAATTCGCAGGTATTATAGTTCATTATACCTCTGCAGGTAATGTAGAGAATTCCCTCTGCCTTTTTGCTATGTTCAACTGCTCTCCTCTTCCTATTGCTGGTTTGCAGTTGGACAGTCCTCCCATTTCCCAGTTCAGATTTGGTCTCCACGATGAATGAGTCCACTGTGTCTGTTCTACAGAGATATTGAAAATTGTGCCCCTTAATCCAAATTGTCACAGGTTGTTGGTCTTGTTAATAATTTTCAAGTTCAGTAAACGTTCAGCATCAAGTTTAATTTTAAATAGCAGCAGTAGAGTTTCCCTTCCTCCTTACAGCATATAAAAACCTCATGGTATTTTTTAACCCTTTGCAGTTCATCTTCAGATGTTTCCTAAGAAAACAGAGATTAGTACTGGCTCTATTTACAAGGAGAGAGAAATCCCAATCCCTCTGAAATGAGTGGCCAAAGTGGCACAAAGTGAATTCATTGGGACTGGGACTTCACAACCAGTTGTTCACTGCACGGGACGGGACATGGAGCCTGAGGATTGTCGGCACACCACATCTGTTCTGTGGAATGACTCCTGAGCTTTATTAGCTGTGTTATTAGAGATGGTTCACAAAATCTTTCTGAAAACTTGTATGTACCTAGGAATATCAGGAAACTTACTGTCATTTAGATTATCTGCCAGTCTCTCCTATGCCTTGACCTGATGCTGTTGTGGAGACCCTGTGACTTAGATATTTCCATGACTATCTTGTATCACTTTTCCCAAATCCCAGCTTCTCAACCCCTAGGCACCCGGTCTTATTTTTATTTGAATGGCTTCCTGCTTTACATAAATCACTTCATTGCCCTTCAGCTCCATTTTCTCTCATCTGAGTATCTGCCTTTTTCAGGCTCAGCCCCAGCTCTCCAGGCTGTTAAAATCCCTATGATCATCTCCTGCCATTCCTTTGCCTTCCTTTTGATATACTCCTCTCTCTCCACACACCACTGCCCTACACTTTGTTTTTATCTATTGCCCAAACGGAAAAAAGAGTAGTCCTCATACTTCACCTCCTCCTCATTTGGCACAGAACCTGCTACATCAGTGTTTCTGAACAGAGGAAGCTGTATCCTTTCTATTTGCTGGTACAACTAGCCAAGCAGTGATCATTCTCAGAGCATCCTCTAGTCCACTAGAGGAGGTGAGGTAGGCAAAGGGGGTGCCCTAAACCTGCTCCATTTACTTTTTTTTTTTCCTATTTATTTTCTTTTCTGTCTTCGCTGTCTCTAAGTCTGATTGCACCACCTATAGCTACATGGATTTGGCTACATATGACTGACGAGCTCTGATGAAAGGTCTGCTAAGAAAGAATTGCAGTAATCAACCCGTGCAGTTATTGGTGCATACAGTGTTGTTGCAACACAATTCATTAAATAAGGGGCTGCTGCAGGATATTGTGCAAGAGACTGTAGTATTCTTGCACTCTGTCAGGAAAAGGGTTCTCTGTCAGAACTAAGGCTTCAGAGTTTCAGAGCAGAGGTTATAAGAATGCCTCAAGGATTTAGGAGCACAGCACTGAAAGTCACTATAAATTTTGAAAATCACGTTTTTGGGTAAGTGCATAAGATAGTTGGAAGGAAAGAGGAAAAATTTATCAGGCACATCTCTAAGACTTCTGCCTCCAGAAATTGTTAACAGGAAAGCCCTGGTATAAGGAAGTCAAATTACTTTGCTTGCCATTTGATGCTGAAACTGATTAGGAATTCTGCAGTAGTGATGGGTACATTTCCTGGCTCATGAAAGCAGGTGCTGGAAGAAGGTGCAGCTGGAGAAAATATGACCAAAAGCAGGCAAAACATCCTGGAGAACGTCATCAGGGCTGCATGACAAAAGCTACTTAATCAAGAAATAAGTTCCTTGGATATAGCATGCATAGTCTCTGTAGATGTTGTCATGGTGCAGATAGGTCCAGGATAACCAGTCCAACAGCATTCTCCAGGGATTGCATCTCTTGCAGGCTGCTTGTGTCTCATACAGACATTTACTGTGCCCAAAACTCAGCCTATATCTCAGTAATCTATTGCAGCATTTGCTTATATGCTCCCACAAACGGGTACCAAAGGCAAGAAAAAACCCAGCATGTCAAACAGTGTCTTCATGACCACATGAGCTATGTAACCCTGATTAAAGTCTGTCTATCAATTATCATACAAGAGGATGAGCTATACATGCAGGAGTCTAAGTGGAAGACCATTCAGAGAAGAAACTAAATAGATAGGATTTACTGCTCTGGCTTTCAAAGAATATAGATTGTGCTTCGTATACTGAGCTACAGAAAAGAGGGCTACAGGATTCAAACCAACTAGCAGTAGGCTATAAGTAGGTGTGAGCTTAAGTAGTTCAGAAGAGAGAGGAAACAGAATAAATAAGAGCAAGAGGGTGCAAATTAGCATACCTACTCCCTTCTTCAGTTTACACCCTCTTACCAATGTTCTTTTCTTGCTTTGCCTCAGCGCCAGCCCCTTCTCGCATATTATGCCATATTCTAGTGTCTTAGACCAAATGAGATGAATTCAGAGGTCACCAGTGAAAAGGTGGAAACTGCACACCTTTATACACCTGTGTGTGTTGTGAGACAAGATTCTGAATCTCAGGAAATATGGGTGAAGCAGGTCTCATGGTGCCCGATTTTGAGTTCAGCTCATGGATAGCTGATATGTATTGACTAATACAGAGAAAATCATAATGTCAGGTCAAAAGAGACCTTTAAGACTGTCTAATCTGAGCCCCTGCCTTATATAAGCCTCAGTGTGTCATCTAACACTCTCTGCATTGACCCCTCGCTTTGCAGAAGAGGATCTGCTTCAATGTTTCTGAATGAAGTCTCTGGAGTATGGTAATCCTCAAAGATGATCCAGACATAAGGAGCAATTCCTTTCACACCTCTGGTATCTATTGGATGAATATGTAGTTGGAAGCACTTTTTTTTGTGTGACATTACAACAAATCTGTACCAAAAAGGCATTTATTGCAAGTGAAACCAGAACTTCTATGGGAGGAAATAAATTTTCCTAATTACTCGGTTATGTTCTAATCTTATGAAAACCTAAGATGCTATGTCAGATTTCTGTTAACTGAAAGGAAGAAAAGGGCTTCCATGACATGATCCTTCTAATGAGCCATGCCCTCACTTCTTAACATGGACAGTTCCTGTCATCTTGGAAAGTCTCCTCTGTAAAACGGTATTTGTTTCTCGCCATGACAGGGAATTGTGATTTATGCATATCCATTGCTGATGAAGGCCATTTAATTGCTTGGGCAGATATTCCACTAATAGTTCTCCTTCTTGTTGAGTCTGGAAACAGCTGAGTGTCTCACACCTAGTCTTGCTTTCTTCTTCTTTTATTATCAACCACAGGGGATGTCCTACCTGCACTCAAGCAAAACTGAAGTCCATGGTCGACTCAAATCCACAAACTGTGTAGTAGACAATCGCATGGTAGTGAAGATCACTGATTTTGGCTGTAATTCAATTCTGCCTCCAAGGAAAGGTAAAAACAGAACCAAATTGTACACTCCTTCATGGTTTCCAACCCAGTGGAACTTCCTTATATTCATAGTCCAGTAGGGACTAATTGCATCTTGTATGGAGTACAAAACATTTAATGTGATTTTGTTTCATGTAGCAGTCATCATACAAATGCTACCTGAAACCACTGTCTTAAATGAAGTAACACAATGAAAGAGAATTATTAGCAGATAGATAGGCAGCATAGGTGAAAAGGAAAGATAAATGTTCAACTTATAGTCTAGAAAACAGAGATTTCACTTGTGACTGAGATGCAAGAGTAATTTTCAGCATCCAAGGCCTTCATGCAAACAGCTCTCTTCAGCAGTAATACTGAACTTGCATGAAGAAAAAATGGAGTTAAGCACCACATGATCTTGTCATTGATTAGATGCACATGTTACCACAGTGCTCTGTGATTTAATTTACACATTAACCCTTGTGACTGATCATCCTTAAAAAAATCTGTAATGATATGCTATTATAACCTTAGTATATTTCATTCCTTAGGTAGCGATGAAAAAGCTATGTGTTCCATCAAATTTGAATAATTTTAACAGCTTTTCTTTACATTCTCTAGTTATCTCATATTCATAGGACATTTCTGTAAAATAGGGCACTCCTTGCTACTCATCTTCTAACTTGATCTTAAGTGAAGAGATGAACCCATCTGAAATTATGTCATCTGAATCTGTATAGTAGAGCTTGGAGTACAATAAGCACAGCACTATGCCATAGCTGTCATATATGATCTGAGAAGAAACTCAGACACAAATATTCTCAAAAGTAACAATGAGAACCTTAAAAAAGTAAGAAAATTCAGTCAATGTAGATGGTCTATTCATTCTTCATTTTACATTTTTCGTATTTAAATTTCCATTATTATTACATTGTAATGTATTTCTCTTCTTTCTTTGTGCGTAAGATAAATGCTTTCACAAGCAACCTCTAAAATTCTGACTAATAGATTTTTTTCCTTGAAGAAAACTTACAGTTTCACAAGACAACTATAGACTCATTGTGGCTGGATGTTACAGCCTGATATCATAACACGGTCTTCAGGGTGACTGTGTTCAGGTCACTCTTACGATAAATCACCAGCAGGTCATAACAAACTGTCATAGCATGGCAGTGTTCTGGTCTTGAGGTACAGTGGTGCTTGTTGCACTAGAAATACAGATTAATAATTTCTGTAGAAAGAAAGTGGTTATGAGCAGGTAGTATCATGTCAGGCTCAAAAGCACTTGAAATAATTCTCATTTCAATACATTCATATCAAGGCTGCTGGGAAATATTACAGTCTTCTCATCTGACATCTTGTATAACAAACTCCACATATGTACCTCAATAATTTAAGGCTCAGCTTTTTTTTTTTTTTACAGTACTGTCATTCCTTGGTCTTACACAAATGCATAGGCTGTTTCTAAGACGACCATCAAGGTAGCTAAGAAAAGCACATCTGTTGCCAATAACCATAACTTTTCTGGAGGTGTGAGGGTTTGTATCAACACTGGAAAATAGTAGGATCAGCAAATCTCAGACAATTGAAAACTACCACATCAGAGGTTTATCTAACCTGTATTAATGTCAGCTTCTCAAGAGAAATGTTAAAATAGGGAATAAACAGTACCAGTGGGCTCTGGGTTTGATGTAGAAAGAGTAAGAGGAAATATCACTATAGCCAATGGATGCTCTGAGAAGGATCATCTGTTTTCAATTACTCCTCTCCCTTTCCCCTTCCCCCTGTCCCCTGTTGTCATCTGAATCTTCAGACCTGTGGACAGCTCCTGAGCATCTCCGTGATGCTGATGTATCTCAGAAGGGTGACGTGTACAGCTATGGGATCATTGCCCAAGAAATCATCCTACGCAAGGAGACCTTCTACACTGGGCACTGTCGGGACAACAGAGGTAAATCCATAAATTTCTTCTCCATTGCAGCCTTCTGGGATGGCTCATTCTCCATGTTTTGTGAAAGGCACTGTCTCTGATAGCAGCTCGAACTGCTGCTTCTTTCACTGTGTGATGAATGAAGAGCCTGTTTGAAGGGTCTCACTGTGGGGGCAAATTTCCTTGTTCTTTATGTAAATAAAGTTTGCACTGAGTTTTCTTGCCCTTTTCCCCTTCCTCCTCACCTTGGTCACAGCTTTACAGAAGTTAACATTATACACTGCTGTCCAGACTTACTGTAACATTTAAAGGCCACAAAGATTTTTCTATTATGAGTCGTGCCCAACATATAATAATTTACTCATATCAGGCATTGTAAGTCAGCAATGTCAACACAGAACAACAAAAACTCAGCAGCATGACACAAGAACAGTTGGCATTTAAAAACTGGCAATTTAGACTTTATTCAAGCCTGTCAAAAGTAACTTCAGTCATTTAACTTCTGTCAGAAAAGGCACCTCTTCCTGTAGTGCCTCCATTAAACCCCATTTTGTACATTTTGTGACATTGTTTTTGACTGTCTAACAGCCCAGTCAGCCCCAGTTCCCAGAATGCAGGCATTATTATATATTAGAACTGACATAAAAGCATGTGTGGGTTTGGGATTTTCCTAGTGACAGTTACCAACAACAAATACAGACATTGCCTTTACCTCTGAATCATTCTGATGGATCCGCCTCACATTTGTTAAAACATCTAGAGCAGTAGCCGGACAGGCTAATAGCTCTTTTCCTGAGCTACATTTGAGAATAACTTCTGGGACATGTTCATCATCCTACATTATTGCAAACCCATGTATACACTCGGGGAAACACAGTATTTCACATCACCAACTTTTTAATATAAAAGTAGGCCTAAAAGAGATTAGAAATGCCCATTCCCCTTCAAGCAAACTCTTCAAGACTACATGTTCAAGACAAGGTAGAGAAAATAAAAATCTTTCTATTCATTTGTCTTAAGAGGAGGCAGGCACAATTCCCACAAAGGCAAGGATTTTACAAATGTCACCAAAATAGATGGAAAAAGGAAAGTACAATGTTCTTCCTTGCTCATTCTGACTTGCAAAGCAAATCCATAGCAAAATACATTCTTTTAACTGTTTGTTTGTCAGTTACAGTCTTTCTGTGTTATGTTAATGGTTAAGTTAGCCTCAGACACAGCGTTTCTGGGCTCCTCTGAGATGTGGTGGCATCCTCCCTGCTCCGTATTTGACCCTGGCTGTCATAGTCACAGTCTGGTTCCTTGTTTTAACTTTCACATGTTTCTTAATACTGAATTTTGTCATTTTAGAAAGACTGTCCCTTTTAAATAGCTTTAGGTTAATCTACCCATCTGAAAGAATTTTTAGTACCTCTAGGTGCTGTTGCTGGAGATGGTCATACATATCAACATGTTTAATAAGACAGCAATAAATTTACTGGGCCTGAAGCATGTTTGGTAAGTCTGAATTCAGTGAATCTGCTTCATAAACTTCAGTTGAAATTTTAAGTTTTCCATTCAGCGAGGAGATTGTGTTTTCCCCAGAGCTTTTTCCTTAAAAGCATCCTCAGTAGATGTCTGAGATATATATTGTTGATCTAGTGGCTTCTGGTATTATTCTTGATTTTTGATTAAGCAATTTGAGTAAATGTGTTCAGCCTAGTTTCATCAGTTCATCAAATTTCATGTAACAGAAAGGAATTATATATTATATATATGCTATTATATATTGCTGCAGTGGCTCCTCATTTAAATATCTGGATTCACTCATTAGCCAAGATGAGGCAGCAAAAGGCTGGACCATACCTATTCAAACATCTTTGAATTTTGTTTGTGGCACCATCTAACCTTGTAAGAGAGTAGCAAATATGCAAGATAAAAAAAAGGAGAAACAATACAAATTAGAGTCAATGGCAACAGGCAAAGAAAGGACCCTGTTGCGTGTTAGATTTGCTTGGGTTTTAAGTCTGCAGGAAGCTTTCCAGTGGCTAAGCTATCAGAAGTAAGTCTTTACAAGTTAGAAGACATGATATTGATATTTCAGGACAACTGATACAATTGCTTCTCTATGACTTCATTGGCAGCAGCAAGGACTATGTTCAGATTTTAAAAGAGTTATTGAAAAAAACCTGTAGCTAGCCTCCATCCACCAACTTAGGAAAACTAAACTCAACCTCCAGGTACTCATTGAGCCAATTTTCTTAATCTGCAAATACGTATCAATCAACTTAACATACAATAACATTGCTACTAATGAGAGAAAAGAAGTCCCAAAAAGAAGTCCCCAAAAGACAATGGACATCCAGAACTGGATTTCTAATGTACAGGAGTAACTACGTCCTAGACATCTTCACTGACTTCTTCTCGGAGACAGCTGTTAGGCCAGCTGGTTTCTCCACTCTTCTGCAGAAACACCTCATTCATCGTTCTAGACTGTGAAGTCTTGTAACGTACCAACACTCAATTCAAGCTGCCCCCTTGTTCCACTGGTTAATTGCAGTGTTGCTGTTGCTGTTACTTCCACTCTCAGGTGCGTGCACAGTGTGGAAATCCAACGCATTCCTCTTGCATGCATATGGGACTTACACAGATTGTTCTGACTGTTGGCCCACAGAGGACTCTGCACTCCATAGCACTTGGGAGACTCAGGTCTCCTGCTCCTTCTCTTGTCTGTAATTTCTGTACCACTAAGCTGGAAGCTACTGCATCTTTTTAGGGTGATTGTGTATCCTAAGCATGCTTAGCCATCCTTAGCTGCTTGAGTCTTGCACGTACCATCACAATTACAAACCTTCCTCATCTCTTTATATGCTTCCTCTAGTAAAACTGTCTCCCAAATATAACCAGACATTATTAATAAATGTGTTTCACGCTTGTTCACGGATCCCTTTTAGTTTCTCTTTCTCTTCCTCAAAGGTTCAAGATTGCTTCTCTTAACTCCCTCTCTCTGGAACTCTTGAGGTCTGGAGCAGGATAGAGAGGGATATTTTTGCTTCAGCACTCACTTGCTGTGCTTAAATTGAGTTGTGCAAACACAGCCTGCATTCTGATATGTTCAGAATCCAAATAACTTTAATGAAACTGATTTCATGAATAAGAGTACAACTGAGCTAACAAACGCAGTACTTTTAAACCATACACATTAATAGCCTAGTTTTAAGGAGGCCGAGCATCTGCAGGATGACTTGAACTGCTCTGATGAGAGTTGTATGTCTCCACCCTTTTGATCAAGTTGCAATGAGCTTTTCACATCGTTTTTCACTATAGTTATACTTCATGCTGAGAGGCACACTAAATAATGCCTAACGTTCATTTGGGAAGATGCCAT
Source organism: Scolopax mira (assembly GCA_004320125.1). NCBI lineage: Eukaryota > Metazoa > Chordata > Aves > Charadriiformes > Scolopacidae > Scolopax > Scolopax mira. The sequence continues at coordinate 65,138 of BJBW01006503.1, forward strand.
AACCATGTCTACCGTGACCAATAAATACTCATGCATGTTCCTATTCATTTTGCTTTCAGGGGCCTTCAAGCCTGCCTGTTTTGATCTTGTGCCATATATTTAGAAAAGCTCCAAAGCTGAAAGGCACATAAAAATAAGCAAACTGTCTTCAAGACTTCTGTTTGTACAGTAATTTGTAACATCATAGGATGCTATCCACAAGGAATGTCCTTCGTATTTTTTTTTTTTGTTTAAAACTATACATTTCTTTTCCATGTTAGAGAAACTTTACAGAGTGGAGAGTGGCAAAGGAGTGAAGCCTTTCCGACCAGACCTGTCCTTGGAAACAGTGGGAGAAAGAGATATGGAAGTAAGCTTATAATTAACTAAGCCATTTTCTGGGTGAAGGGTGGAATTCCTGGCCAAACTAGAGCTCATGATCACAAGAAGATGAAAGATATGCACATTTATGCCAAATGCCCTAACCTCATGGGAAAAAAGGTATTCCACAGTTGTTACCAGTGAAATGAAATACAACTCACAAAAATTATTTCACTGGAAAGAAATGGACACTTATATGGTGCTACTCTTCCGACCTATTTTAGATATCTTTAAGATGGGATGAATCACATCTCAAATATACCTCTTTCCACTTAAGCCCTTAAGGCTTCTTATTAGGTGAAAATATCTGTATTGTAGACATCCACATATTCAGCAATTCTTTTTGGCTGAATCACTAGTTGCAGAAAAATTACAAACTCAGAATATTTTAAATATAATTACCACAGCATTTACCTCCATCTCAATAACTCCAGACTGGATCCCTTTACTTGCCTTTCATTTGTGTATTGCAAATTCAAGTTGAGATCATGTCACTAGTCACCACAGAGTTAAGTTTAAGATGCCTGCAATAAGTGTCCTAACCATAGATTCAAAACAGTTAGTCACGCATTTTAATATGTTGCCGGTCAAGAGTAACCGGAAATTCCCTAATGAACTAGTGCTGGTTAGCACCATTATCCTTCTATATCCATTACTCAGGTGGATTTTCCTTAAATTTTTGTTCGAAGGTGTATACACTAGTGAAGAGCTGCTGGGAGGAAGATCCAGAGAAAAGGCCTGACTTCAAGAAAATTGAGAGTACTCTGGCTAAAATATTCAGGTGAGCAGCAGGGGCTCTGTTTTTTAAGATGCTCCAAACTCCTCCTAAGTGTTAGAAAGCTCATATTTTTAAGCATGTAAGCTGATGTGATTATGATTCAGTCAGGGGAATAACTGTATGTCTTCACTTAGGTCCTCTTTTTATTCTCTGGAAGAAATGTAGATGAGTACGTGTGTACATATACGTACGTGTGTGTACATGAGCATCTATGTGTGTATTAGCTTAGTGAGGGTAAGATGATTACCATACCTCAAATTGGTACATTGTGAAAGTAGCAAGCTGGATAATTAGAGATTTAAAAACATTCAAGTAATTCACCCCCTGTCCCTAGTCAAGAGTTGGATAGTGACTCATGTCGTCTAAGTTTCGGGAAATGAATGCACATAAATGTTTGGAGGATGATTAGAAAGTTTGGACGAGCTGAGTTGTGCCATAAATGAGTTTGGATGGTCCCAAATTAAGCTGACTACAAGTGTTGGGTTGTAACTCACCAGAAATATTAATTACAGGGTTTTGTTGGTGTAAAATTGCAGGGTAATAAGGGCCATAGCTGAATAAACCCTGTGGGCTTTCACTTGGCCAACACTGCATTGTTCCTACAGAGTTTGATCTGGATTAATTAATTTGATTTCCAAGCAGTGAGCTTTTAATCATTTATCTCGGGAAACTAATTTAAAGCTCTCCATGCCAACAAACCCCAACAGGACTCACATCATTTTACACTTTACGCGGGCAGAAGGACAACTGCACTATGCATAACTGAACATATCAAATGAATAATCTTACTGCAGCTGAATAGAAGGGCATCCTGGTTCTGCTCCTAAGCCTCCATCCTACAAAAGCAAAGAGGTTGCTTCTTGCCACATGCAACACGGTGTTCTCCTCATAGGAGGTCTAAGATGGTGCATCTCTGACATAAAGATTTGCTTAAAGTAAGAGTGGTTTTAAAGTCCACTTGGATACAATACTAATCTGACTCTTGCAGCCAACCTGGCCCCATCTACTTTGAGACTGCTTTGGTGAGTGCAGGCCGGACAGACAAACAGGGGTTACAAGTGGCTCATGTTACCATATTTTTGCTTCCAGGACTTGCTAGGCTGGAGTCTGCAGGATCTTGCGAACAAAACTAGCCCAGGGGCTGTTAATTGTTCCATGGAATTGTTCTGTCTTCCATACAGGCAGCTCCAAATTGTCTTAATCTTTCTGAAGTCCCCATCTAAACGTTGTATGTAAATTTCTACCTACTATCTTTAGCTTCCTCTCAGGATTTGAGCTTGACAGTTACTTTTTACAAATTAATGTTGATGGATTACCTGACGTAACATGGAGTTTACAATATTAGCAGGGCTGGGTGATTTAAGGGTGCTTTAAGAATTACCAGCTCCAAGTGGCAAGCGTGGATCCCAGACTTTCAATGCATACACATAAGCCCTCCAAGCAAGAAAAAGAATGATGCACTCGAGGCACTTTGCATTCTAACTACATGGAAGTCAAACACTGGAGAAGTTTTCTGTTGCACCTTTTTTGTCTGCTTATGTCTCTCTCAACGATGTGCTTCCATCAGTCTTTCTTGTTTGCTCCTGTGTATTTCTGTTATTTGCAGTAACTACCATGGCCAGACCAATGAAAGCTACATGGATACCCTCATTCGGCGTCTACAGCTGTATTCCCGGAACCTGGAGCACCTGGTGGAGGAAAGAACAGAGCTATATAAAGCAGAGCGAGACAGAGCAGACAGGCTTAATTTCATGTTACTTCCAAGGTAACTGGCCAGGAGGATTTTCATCCTATGGCTGAACATGCTATTTACATATATCATCTGATTCTTGGAGAGTGGGGGTTGGGATTTGGGATTAATAATAATCTTCTATTTCCTTCCCCTCTAATCGGATCCTGCTAGGGAGGAAAGAATAATAAGCTGTCTTTGAGGTCTCCACCCTGTGGTGGAGTTTTGTGCCAAGATGGTATTGGAACTTATTATCTTCCTCAACTTCTCTTCATGTGCAGTATCTTCCTTTCCAACCTTTCCAAACCTCTTTTTCATTGTCTTCCTGAGAACACTTGCTGGAGACAAGTTCCAAAGAGAAAGATCTGGGGTAGACAGCAAAATGACAATGAGCAAGCAGTGTGCTCTTGTGGCAGGAAGGCCAATGGAATCCTGGGCTGCATAGAGAAGAGTGTGGCCAGTAGGTCGAGGGGAGTCATTCTCCCCCTCTACTCAGCACTGGTGAGGCCACAACTGGAATACTGCATCCAGTTCTGGCTCCCCAATTTAAGAGGGACAAGGAGCTGCTGGAAAGAGTCCAGTGAAGGGCAATGAAGATGATTCAAGGATTGGAGCATCTCCCTTATGAAGAAAGGTTGAGAGAGCTGGGACTCTTTAGCCTGGAGAAGAGAAGNNAACACCTATAAGTATCTAAAGGGTGGGTTGAAGGAGGAGGGAGCCAGACTCTTTTCAGTGGTCGCCAGTGAGAGGATGAGGGGTAATGGGCATGAGTTCGTCCATAGGAGGTTCCACTCAAATAGGAGAAAAAAACTTCTTGACAGTGAGGGTGATGGAGCCGTGACCCAGGGAGGTCGTGGAGTCCCCTTCTTTGGAGATTTTCAAGACCCGCCTGAATGCCATCCTGAGTAACATGCTCTAGCTCTGGGCAATCCTGCTTCATCAGGATTGGACTAGATGATCTCTCCAACTCTAAAAATTCAGTGAAACTCAGTGACAGTGATTACACATCACAGAGCTCTGTTCTGCTCCAGCATCTTCCTAGGTAGGAGTATCTCCAGCTGGAGAGCAGGAGTGCAATCCAACTTCAGGCTGGGGTTTAGCAATACAACAGAGGGGCTGAGATGAACTGGGCCATACTGGGTCAGACTGAGCTTGATGCGTGCTTCAGAGTACGGTATAGGACAAGTATTGATATTGTAATATTGGTAATACCAGTAATTTTGGTATTGCATCTATTTGTAATAATAAAACTATCCTGATATGTCATTACTAGTTTCAAGGGTATTTAAGTAGTCTGGGTATTGATTTTATGACTCATCTTAACAAAAAATGTGTCTGTTCCATCCAGTAATTTGAAATTATCTGGCAGTGTAGACTGTGTGACAAGGAATCTGTATTTCCTTCCACTCTTTTTTTTTTGTTCTCACCACGCTATTATCTCATTGTAGATGGAACACAGCATTGTGCAACACCTATAATTTTCTGAGTCTCTTTCAGTTATTCTCTTCTAATATCTCCACCAGGAACAGATATTTTTCTGGATTTAGAAATGCAAGAAAATGAAGGTCCCTCTGAATAGACATTGACTGTCATGTTATTAAATTTTTGTTCCATAAAATTATCTAACTATGATATTTCATCTGAAACCAGGATGAGGTGATGTAATTATCAGAATGAAAATACTTCTACACTAAGGAAATAGAAAAATATATCTGTCCTTACTTATTGTGTGTGTAGAATGTAGGCCTACATGTCAGAATTTCCAGTTTTAATTGGACTCAATATCCCTATTTCTGACTTTAGCCAAGAAGCTCAGTTTTCTGTCCCTCGGTTTCCTCATGGCTATTAACACACTTGGATTTTGTAAGGCTGTAGTGCATTAATTAGTATTAGTAAGTGCTTTGAGGTCCCTGGCTGAAAGGCATTATGGACATCTAAAATGTGATTACTGTAGCAGTTTTCAGCAAAATATCTGATGTTTCCTACACAGAAAGCAATTACGTGGTTGAGTTGCATCAAAAAATACCTTTAATATTAAACACAGACTACTCATCTGTCTCCCTGCCTTCTCTATTTCCACAGGCCAGTAGTAAAGTCTTTGAAGGAGACTGGCCTTGTAGAGCCAGAGCTATTTGAAGAAGTCACTATCTACTTCAGTGACATCGTTGGCTTCACCACACTCTGCAAATACAGCACCCCTATGGAGGTGGTAGATATGCTGAATGATATCTACAAGAACTTTGACCATATTCTTGACCATCATGATGTTTACAAGGTGATTAGCTCTGCAGTTTTGCTCAGTTAACAACCAGGGGACACACAAATCAAATTGGATGATACGGTGGAATTGGGAATCTGCCTTCTAAGCAAAGACAAAAGAGAGAAAAACAGGTGAAAATTAGCTCATGTCTACAGGTAGCGAATTCTAACTTTGTTTCCACAGGTGGAGACCATTGGTGATGCTTACATGGTGGTGAGTGGTTTACCAAAGAGGAACGGCAACCGGCATGCTGTAGACATCTCCATGATGGCTCTGGACATCCTCAGCTTCATGGGATCTTTTGAACTGAGACATCTGCCGGGTCTGCCTGTTTGGATTCGCATTGGAATTCACTCTGGTACACAGTAGTGCTCGATCAATATTGACAATATGTTGTTGCCTTGGTTTTGAAAAGAACAGACATCCATAGAGGATCTGGTAGTATATTATACACAACTGGGCTCCTCATGAAGAATCTGGTTGAAAACAATGTACCCCGAAGAAGAGCAATAGAAGTAAATAAGCCACTGGTTTGCTTCCCTGTAGTGAAATAGCCCATGCTCATTCATTCATTGCTTAAGTCAGTAGCTAGGAAGAGCAACTGCCATTGTTCCTGGTAAGATTAAGCCAGTTGTATCAATAAGCATTCACAGATCACTCCTTCCTGACCAAAGTAGAGATCAGCCATGGCCAGATATGCTTGTCTAGCCACACAGTGCAGGCCTTTATTTTATGCTTTCGGAGGCAAAAATTCTGACAAGCCTATGTGGGAATTCATATTTTAATTAATCCATAAAAATATTTTTTCTCAAAGGGGAACTACAGATAGCTCAAGCAGACAGCTCCCAAGTACTTTGGAAAATTTTATCTTTTCATTTTTATTTGTTTCAACAACCAACTGAACACCAGCTGCCAGTGAAAGTATCAGTGAAAGTGACTGAAGCACTGTAAACTCTTTGAGGCTCCACTGTGTACCCCTCCATAGAGAAGCTTATTTTCTTTTCCTCTTGCTTCCAAAACTGACAATTAGTAACTGTGTTCTTTTCTGCACAAAAAGTGTGTTTAAATACAATGAACACTGTGCAGCCATGTCCTTTTTATGCCCTTATTGGATTATGCAAGATGAGCAGGGCTAGGCTTGGTTTGGAGTGGAAGGAGAGACCACCCAGATACTTTGGGAAGCGAGGTACAGAGTATTGTCATCGGCGAGGAATGCAGAGCGCCAGCAGGTACTGCACTGCTCTGCATCAGTGAGAGACCTCCCAAGCAAATAGTGGCTTGATTCACCTTTTTTTTCATTCTCTGCATCCCCTTCCTAGGTCCATGTGCGGCTGGTGTGGTCGGAATAAAAATGCCTCGTTACTGTTTGTTTGGAGACACAGTGAACACAGCTTCACGGATGGAATCCACAGGCTTGCGTAAGGATTTCATTTTAGCTCTCAGTGTAACAGGATCAAAGGCTATTGGTTAGTTTGTGACCAAAGTGTCTGTTTTCAGCTGAGAACAACTTCTTAACTGCTCGCAGTTGTTTTAAAGATTAAGAAGCCTTATTTGTTTTGATTACCAATTGTTTCACTGTCCCGCTGGGCAATAAAGAATTATTCCCTGCTCATGCTTCAGTGCTGGTAACGGGGAGTACACGAGCTGGTTTCTTGGCTGAGTTCCTCTGGAAGATATGATACTTATGTGTCTGGGGTTTAATTTTGCTCTATGAAAGGTAGATTTTAGTTTGACCTAGAACTGCATTACAGCTCTGTTGTGTAAATATGCTGACTGTATATTTTAAGTTGAAGCAATTATGTCTTCAATTTCACCATTAGGGAACTGTGCCAAGAGCCAGTTTGTCTTCCCTCTGTGCAGTGTCTTCACGGGACTATTCTCTCCATAGGATACTCCCAATTATTCTTTTCTCTTTTGGCATCTAAATACTACAGAAATCACAGTCATTTGTAGTTCAGATCAATGGCTTTACTTCTATTCCTCCCTAGATACAATGCTATGTAGTGGAGTCAGATTTTTCATACAGTAGTGTAATCAATTCTCATTAAATTTTAGTCTCAGAACTTATGTGGATAGTAATTGGAAGTGCTTCTGCTATAGCACCAATTTTCATATATGCTTAATATGATGCTGTGGTACATTTCCAGATTGAACTGTGGTTGTGTTTATATTTTTTAGCTTTAAGGATTCATTTAAGTGGTTCCACAATTAACATCCTGAAAAGAACAGACTGCAGATTCCAGTATGAAGTGAGAGGAGAAACATACTTGAAGGTAACTTTTACCATGCACATGCATGAACACAGGCGAGAGGAACAGTGTAAAAGTATTCTATAGCTGAGAGTAACCTGCAACTTAATTAGCAGCCTGGGAACAAGGGTATCACAGTGCCTAGTGGTTGAAGGTGCTTCTATATAGACAATGCAGGCAATGAGGAACTCCCTAAGTCACAAATTAAAGCAACATAAAGATGTGGAGAATAAACAAAACATACCATTTGTAACAACAGAAAATTGTGGAATGAATTAATCATATGGAAGGGAAGCTGAACCTATTGCTAATTTGCTCATGCTCTGGTATCTGACTGTCTATCTCCCAATCCATTTATGTCAGTCAGTTACACTTGGCAGATGTCTGTAGGTGGGAGCTGAGGGCAGGCAGCACAGCCCACCCTCTCCCGTGGCGTGTGTTTCAGGCCATGGAACAAGGCAGCGGGTGTGCAGCTGCATCTCCCCCATTCTTCTTCTTCTCACATCTGAAGTTTAATTCCTTCCTATGAGTGACAGTTACCGAAAACAAGCAAAGACAAACACAGCAAATACAGTATTATTTATGTAAATTAACTACAGGAAGTTGTATTCCAATCCCTAAATTGTGCTTTTTCTTTTTTTGTCATATATATTTAGGGCAGAGGAACAGAGATTACCTACTGGTTGACGGGTACTGAGGACAAGAAATACAATCTCCCAACACCTCCTTCTGCGTAAGATGGGGTTTTTTTTATGTGAAAAGGGAAGAGAAATACACAGTCTGTGCACTTGAGCCTTCACTATTCCTCCCTGGCACTTGTGGTTTTTTAATACCACTCAACTTGCTTTCAGTAGTTAGAGGCTTAATGGTGTATGTGCATATAAACATATGTAAATATTCATGACATGAGATTATACATATGACAAAGGTTATTTGTATATATAAGCACTAAACGGGTTCATTTTCTTAGAAGGAAGTAAGACTTCCAAGAGATGGACAGAAAAATGAAAAATATTCATGTTCCCAAAACTTGAGTCCTAATAGCACCTGTGTGTGACAGTAGAGAGAGAGGAGGAGAACTGCAACTGAACGTGCAGTTCTCTGTAATACCATGTTATGCCTGGAAGCTCTTGGGGGGGAATTTGTAGGAGGAATGAAACTTGAGAATTTTGAGTAGTATTCTGCAGAAGAGGTGGACAAAGTTACTATATTATTTATGCAAAGATGTAAAGCCTTTAGAAACTGAACAAATGCTTACTTTCTAATACACAAGAGATAAGTTATCAAGGAAAAAAAAAACGGTTGATATCCTGGAAATGAGCTATGATATTGCATTAGTATTGAATCATAGAATTATAGAATTGTATGGGGTTGGAAGGGAGTTCTGGAGATCATCTAGTCCAACCCCCCTGCTGGAACGGGTCTACCTACAGCACGTTGCACAGGAACTTGTCCAGGTGGGTTTTGAACATCTCCAGAGGAGACTCCACCACCTCTCTGGGCAGCCTGTTCCAGTGCTCTGCCACTCTCACAGTAAAGAAGTTCCTCCTCATGTTTAGGTGGAGCTGCTTCTACTCAAGTTTGTGCCCAAATAAAATTTAGTAATAATGGAAATGTTGTTTTTGAGAAACCATGCAAAATTGAAGTCAGGATAAATGGTTGCGTGTATTTCATGTGTATTTTGCATACGAGTATTGTATCATCTCCTGCAAACACACTAAATGTATAAGTTTGTCACTTTCTGCTCTCAACTCCTATGTACAATCACTCTTTACTAAGTGGGAAATTGCTGCTATCTGCTTTGAAATTACAATGTTTCTGTACAATCTGAAGGAATTATATAAAGTACAATTGTTTGTCTCTGGGCTGAGCAGGGAATTACTCTTTTGTAAACTCAGAACTCCTTTTTTGAATTAATATGACCGCTTGAGACTATCAGAATTATCATGATTGGAGATTCTATTCAACTATTGAAAGTACCTCTTGAGCTGGATTACCGTGGTCAGTGATGTTTTTGGTTTCACGTCCTCATATAGGCTGTGAGTGATAAAACTGCTCCTTAAAATAGCAATTTTAAGTTTAAATTAATTTAATTAAATTAATTTATTAATTAAATTTAAATCAAAAGCAATTTAAATTTAAAATTAAAAAAAGTCATAAATGGGGTACTCCAGCAAAAGCCAGACACAACGCAGAAATTTATGAAAAGGTGGCAATTGAAGGCCCCTGAAGTTGAATAGTGGAAGTGCTGGCACCAGTAATGGTGTTGGGAACTAGAATCTATTTTGATTTGGGGTTAATCTGATCTAATTTGTGTCTTTCTTTTTCTGCAAATGATGCTGAATTTTTCTTAAGGTTGATTACGATACAGCTGCAGACCTGCGCAGACAGCAAACCATACTATCTGAAAAAAATCACATGTAAATCCTGAATTCTGTTTCCAAATCCAATTTGAATCCTGAATTTGGTTCTGCTCACACTTTCCATCAGCAGTTGTGTGAATGTTGTGAAGCTAAACATAGGACAGAAATGTTTAAAAACCACTGTGGATCTGGGTGATGTGAATCGCTTTTTTTTTCCCCATCCTATCTCTTTCAGGGAGAATCAGCAGCGGTTACAAGATGATTTAGCAGAGATGATAACAAATATTCTTCAGAAAAGGGAAAGTGAAGGGTTCAAGCCAAGGGAGATTTCACGGGTAGCCAGCTACCGATCGGGTACCCTGGAATACCTGCAACTGGCCAGCACAGAGAAAACTGCCACATATCTTTAAAACTGCGTGTCCAGTGGGACTCAAAAGGCTGCAGCAACTCTCTGGAGTACTTCATGTGAAGGGTGGACGCTTATACTCTCAACTAGAGGAGAAAGAAAATACCTTTTCAAGCATCTTTTCTACCATCCAATCTGCTACCAGTAAATTACACCTCTCTTCACTGTAACATCAAAATTATCAAATGACTTCAGTAGGACACATGCAGCCTGATTTGAGGTAAACGAAAATATATGCACTTGAATCTGGAAAAGAAGGGGTTTTGGGGTCTGGTTAGTTTTTTAAATGTGATAGCCTGTTCAGTAATCCGATTCTGAAAATATTCACAGCAAAGGCTTAATTTTTCATGATTTTAAAATGTTATATTTAATTTGTAATTTTTATTTGAAGAAAGATTTGCTATAATATATTGAAAATAACATTAAATATGTCATATGTAAATCCTGGATATGTTGCCATTTTGCTGCTTCTGTTGTTTTCCCCTGTGTCTCATGTGTTTTGTTTAATCAAGCTGACTTTGTTCAAGAGACAACACTTTTGTTATTTACCTTGGGAGATTACTCCAGAAGTTGTATGGTTTCTACAGCTTATCTGAATCTCTTGCGGCTGAAAAGTGAAACTGGAAATTTTGCAAAACCAGGCACTTTCATATCTTTTCTCCACTTCTGCTTCTGTTCCCAAACCAGAAGCGCAACAGAAATGAAGGAAACAAACTTATCTGAATTTCTTAAACCTCAGAAACTTTCAATTCAACTTTTGGATGAAGTTACACGATGAAACAGAACTCGGGTTTTACTGAAATGATTTGTTCATTTAACTGACACCATGACATTTACAAACAGCTTTAAAAAGCAACCAAAGCTCAGGTGACACATTAAAAAAAAAAATCAGCATTCCCATGAAGGAATAATAACTAGGGAGTTAAATTTTTGCAAAGGTCTCTTATGCATTCATGGTTTTCAAAGCAGAGCTACTTCTTTCACCACTGCTAAACACCAGTCAGTATTCGCAGCATAAAACTTAGTGCAAAATCATTCTTTAGTGTTTAGAACAGCATTTTTGTCCAAGTAAACAACGGGAAAATGTTAAAAAAAAGAGGAAGGCGGTTTCCTGTATTTTTTCTTTATCAACTGAAACTGGCTACGTAAGAATACACATACACACACAAAAAGAACAACCTAGGTGTAAACAGAAATATCTCAAGTGCAAAGATTCCTGGAAAAATTAAACTAGAGGTGCTGTAGGGCCTATACTGTTGCTTAATGGTGCAAATTCCTACACCCTGGAACACGATATAGACAGAAATAGCAGACAGCATGTAACCAACAACCGCAGCTTTCAGATTGTATATCACCAATCTTAAACTTGGGCTGGCACTAATACCATACCATTACTTCTTAGGACTGTGTCCTGATGGAAGTGTTCATTGGGATAAGGATAGAAAAAAATGACTGGCATTCTAAAATTGGTGTATATTAAAAGAACTACCAGTACAGTAAAAAAGTGTAACATCTGCTATTTCTTGTGCTGTGGTGCCAATCACCAAGCTTCATCTGTATGTCTGCATTCTTGGGTGCAACTGATGTGCTTCTTGGCACCACGGGGCTATTCTCGCTGCTGGATCTGATACCCTCAGCAAGCGTAGCTACAAAGCAGAGACAAGCATTGGGCTCCTCAGGCCTGAAGAAACCCACTACCACTACTATCTTAAGCAGAGTTGCTCTCATCTTTGAAGTGTTGTAAGTCTATTTTTAAAAAGGACTTTTAAAAAGGACTTTCAAAAAGGACTTCTTGACACCTCCTAGATACAAATTATTTTAGAGCAAATGCCTGCTGACACTGATTGAGACAACTAATTTAGTTTTCAGTAGCCCTTCTCTTTCCTGCGTTCATCAGATCATAAATTTCATATAAGTCTTTGAAGATTAATAGTTACCTTAGCAATGAGTTGATGGCCCCATTTTCTGGTAGGTTTGTTTTCTACACAGTTGTATCACTGCACGTATCTGTCACCCATACATCACAATAAAATAAATTTTGACTTCCCTTTTTAAAAATTTGCTGCTGATTTCTGGTTTGCATCTCTCAGATTCAATGTCTTACCATTACATCTTGTTATCAAATGTTAGGTCAAAGAGCCCTCTACCATCAGAAATCTGTCAGTGAAGATCATTTACCTCTTCTGCTTTTTTTTAAGCAATGAAACATTATACTAAAAAACAAGTGTGAGATTTAATCTTGTTCTCGAAGTAGAAAGGATTTTCGCTGCACCATCACCATTCATTTGAGCTTAACTCACACACAAAAACATTCTGTGAATCCCTGTGCTGGGAGCATGTGCATCTTTCCAAATATACAAAAAGAGCTTTGTAGCTGTGATCGTATTCACACTCCCCCCTTGTCTCCATCTAATTTTTGTCATCAATCTGTACTCCCCTCCTGTTTCAGCATTGTAAATTTGTGCTCTCTTAGGCTGCATGTCCACCTAATTTCTGGCCATGCCCATCACTTATACACAGAGAATCTGCTTTTGAATACTGTTTTTTTCCCTGTAAAAGGGAATTCTGTGGAAAACATAATTTTGTATTTTATTTCATGAACACAGTCAAACTGAGAGCAGCATGTGTCAGAGGCGGATTTCTCATTTGGAAAAGCCTTTGGAAAATATTCCTCCAAAGCAAACACAGCATCCATTCACGATTGGACATTTAAGAGTTGTTTTTCACCGGGGAGTCAAAAATAAAAAAACCAGCACTGTGTTTTACCCTTATCTCTTAGTGAAAAGTAGCCCAGAACAAAACAGCAATGGGTATGGACAGACCCCTGCCGCCGGCAGCAGTGTTATAGTGCTCTTACTTGGCTTGAGGCCAAGCCTTGCTATTTGGCCTGAACTGGTTGGCATGTGACCTTGTTATATGAAGCAATAGCAGCCATCGGTATCAAATTTGAACTGTCTTGAACAATTACTGAAACATAAAGTCCTAATAATGGCTGTCTGAGGACAGTGGTAGAAAAGCCAACACTAGGGGAGAAGAAAAGGCAGCAGCTCAAAATAACCTGAATCACAGGGCCAGGGGAAGACACCTCAGTAAGTTGTCCCCATCTGTAAACCCTAAGGTCCGTCCCTCACTTTTTTCTGATGGGACACACACAGTGGTTCTTCTCGACAGGGCCAGAAGCTGCTCTGATGTAAAATCCAGTTTGGTAAGACACCACCCATCTTTTACGGGGGTCTTTGCTGATAACAGGGTCTTTGCTGATAAACCTTCACCCCTTCATGGTCCATCACCTTGGCAAGCCCCAGCAGGCGCCAGCTTGGAGCTCCCCCCTCACTGCCTCATGCCACTCGAGGCCGGCCAGCACGGTGGCCAGGCCCGACCTCAGCCTGGATCGAACCCCACAGGCCTTGGGGGGCTCCAAACGACCGCCGAGGTGAAAAACAGCTGCCGCGGCCCTGGGCTCGCCGCCCAGCTTGACTTCATACCCTCCCCTTCAGCTTCCGCCATTTGTCAGGGGGCGTGAGGCGGCTGGGCCGGAGGGCCGGTAGCCCCGGACCCAACAGCCACCTGGGCGCCTCTGCCGCGACGCTTTGGGCGGGAAGCGCGGTGTGAAAAGCGGCCACCGCCACAGCCGGCTTCCCCCGGGGGCACATCCCGCAACCGAGAGGGGAGAGGGCGGCCGGTGAGGGCCACCCCCAGCACGGGGCGCCAGGGCCGGGGCGGGCGCCGGAGGAGGCGGGGGCAGCGGCGAGACCTGCCCTGAGCGGGGGAACTTTATTAAAGTCCCGCCGCCTCCCGGTGCCCAGAGGAGGCGCGGGGGAGCAGCAGCATGGCCCGGCTCGGCGGCGGCGTGTGCTGCTGCTGGCTCGTCCTCCTGTGGGCGGCGGCGGGGGGCCGAGCAGGTGAGGCGAGCGGGGCGGCGGGAGGCCGGCCCTGAGGGGGAAGGCAGGCGAGCCTTGCCCCGGAGCCCCCTCGCCGGGGCGGGCGGGAGGAAAGGCTTGAAGAAAGGGAGTCAGACAGACAGCGGGTCTACCCCCAGCGCTGGGGGTGCCAGGCGATCGGCAGGGGCTGTCCCGCCGGGGGAGCCCGGCCCGAGCGTCTCCAGAGGAGCCAGCGCAGCTCGCCCGGGCCCTCCCCGGGGGACCCGCAGGGCTCCGCGCCTCGCCTTGGGCAACTGCTCCTCGCTGCGCCTCCTCCCGGCCGGCTCCGGGGGAGGGGAAAGGTCCCTCATGCCGCCTTGGGAATGGGTGCGAGGGGCCTCGTTCCCCCGGCAGCGCCGGGGCTGTGGCGGCGGTTAAGCCCCTCCAACACCCGGGGGGCCGGGGAGAGGCCTGGCTGCCTCATGGCCCGGCGGCCGGGGCGGGCTGGGCCCTGGTGCCTCGTGGGTGTTAAGTGCTGGCACCTCGTTCCTGGGTGCATTAAAAACATGTTCCCCCTTCCCGGAACGGGCGAGGGGAAGCAAACTGAGGGTTTAACAGGTGGGAAGCTGCCTTGAGCTCCCAGCGCTGCTGGTTTTTAATGTAATAAGCGCACACGGGAGCCATTTAGGATGAACGCTTCGGTTTTGTGCTGTGGCCTTACGGCACGCCCCAACTGGCATCTTCAGCGGAGTTTTAGTGCGAATTTGTGGGTATAGGCCATCATCTGCTTTTCAGAACTTGTGCCTATGTATGATCTGATGTTTTCTACGTAGATAAACTTGCTTTGCCATTAAAGTAATTTCCTGATGTCTGGTTAACTTTTTGAACTTGTTTTCTCTGGTGTAAACCACTTCAGGTGAATTTTGTGGTTACAGTTGGTTTTCATCATATATTTGCATAATAAATTTTTTTCTGTCCAAGTTGTAAGACCCCAGTTAGGGTAATTCAAGAAGTGAAACTTTGTAACACTTTTGATCTTTCTCTATTGACTAGTATAGATTTTTTGTCTTTTGGTTTTAGAGCTTTGTTTGTGTTGCAACTTCGGAGTCAGATTTGTGTGCAGGCAGAATTTGGCAAATGCCATAATGGCACGTTTTGCTGAGCTTCTCAATTTTCCGTAAAGTCTTGGCTTCCTGCTTAAAAATTGAATCTGTGTTTCTGGTATGTTTGAGAAACATTGTGCCTGTGGACACAATGTGGTAGCTAACTATGTGCTAGAAAAGACATGCCAGTCTGGTATGAACAGAGGGCTTTTATTTATTTATTTATTTATTAATTTCATTTCAAAGTATGAAGTGGCTTTACCGGCCACTGGAGGGATAGGGAAAGCAGTCGCTAAAGGAGGGAATTTAAGAGGTGCTGAGCAAGTGTGGAGTATTGAAGGTACAGCTGCTTCTGCAGGATCACTGAAAGTTAGGGATGGACAGCAGCCATTTAGAGCAGAATGCCAGCGAGAGAATTCTGGATACCATTTGTACTGATGGTTATAGTAGGGTTGTTGGGGAGCAAATGTCAGCAGGAGAATATCTCCCTCTTCTACTGCTTTCAGTGAACATCGAAGATCTTAAGGGTTGGATTCAGTGCTTATCTTCTAGGAAATTCCTTGTTAATTTATTAAGTGCCACGAAACAAGGAGAAATTAAGATAACTGCTGTTTTAATGTCCAAAGTGTTACAAGCGTCCCATTTTACCAACAGCCCTATCTCATCTTGGAGACTTACTTTTCGAACCTTACCCCAATTGGCAGAAGTGTTTAGGTACTGTATTAGCAGGACTGAAGAAAGTGTCAACTACAGATCATGCACAGGGGAGTGAAAGGAAGTTTAGGGTATAAAGTAGTTTCAGCTAATACCTGACTGATTCCTCACATCATAGTTGAAGTACCGGTAGAAAACTACTAAGTAGCAAATAAAAGTGCCTTTGGCTATTTAATGGAGTAAACTTGGCCTTCAGCACTGTGAATTGTCTAGACGGTTTTTGTGGTGTTTTTTTTTTTTTTTAATTGGTTCATTGTTCTTTAGAGTTTTGAACACCTTGAAGATTCTTCATCATGCTGTTTGGAAACTGTTTCTAGAGAACGTTCTCTGTTAAAACTTGAATTTAAGGACTATGAGATTAGTGAAGCTACTTGTGAAATTATTTTTTTCACTATTTCTGTGGATGACCTATACCAGGGACCTGTAACTGTTCTGTCAAGCTTTCTGCATCAGCTAAGCTTTGCTAGTAGGTATCCTTGGAAACATGAAAGCCATACAAGACTCAAACTCTTAATTTATAGTTCACATTTAAATATTGCATCTCATGTAAGCACAAATCAGGGGATTAGGCTTCAAATAATGACAGGCTTGTTAGAGACAAATTGAAAAATTACTTAGACCTGAAATGTATGAGGAAATAGGATGAATTAAGGCCAGTAGAATAGAAAACACAAATAGCTTATATCCAATCAGAACAAGAAAGCTTTTACTCCTTTAATTGAAAATTACTGGGTTTCGTGTTACGTTCTTGTGTGGTTTAAGCTAATCTCTAAAGAAGCCCTGAAGTACTTAAATTCATTTTGTAAAGGATTCCAATCATAACTGTACTTTGAAATCTCAATTGTACTTTAGAGGCAGACAACCTTTTAAAAACAGTTAAAAGGATGGTTCTAAAATTTTTAATGGGAAAATAGGACAAGCTCTATCAAATTACAAAATTGAACAGAACTATCAGATACTCCTTATTATCTTTGACCCGAAATATTTAAATACTATACTGTGTGAACACAATCTTTACTACTGAACACTTAGCTGTAGGAGAGATACTGAAAACAGGAAATGTGCAACTTTGTGCTAGGTTGTTTGTGTTTCTGAGTTGTGCAAGACTGGTTTTTAGTGAAACAGTATAGTGATAGCTTCCTTAGTTAGTGGGAAGTGTATAGGTGGAATCTGTTAAGTTCATCGGAGCACCTCTACAAAAAATGGCTTCACCTTTGAAAAGCTGTAGCTAAAAATAAGCATGTAAAATACAGATAAAAATCAGTAATTAAGGAGGCCAGTGGTTTTCCTGTTATTGGGAGATGTTTACGTTTGTTAACTTAATTTGGCTTGTTATATGCAACCTAACTGGTGTTTCATTGATTGTGAGTTAAATTGTTTCTCAGACTAAAGAAAAATATTCATATTGATTATCACCCCTAAAGCTTCTAGTTCTTTCATTTCAGTTCTGTTAATTTCTCTAATTAGAAAGTACAGTAGACTATCTAGATATGCATATGTTTTAAAAGCAGCTTATAGTTGGGAAAGCATAAGGAAAAGCAGCTGTTGCATGTTGCTGATCAAATTTTACTGGCATTCTTAGGTGTTATTTCGGTTTAATTTATTTAATAAATATTAGTGGTAGTCATCAAATAGTGTGTTTGTTAGATGGTCTTGGGCCATCTTGCTGTACTGCTCTTTGTTTTTCTTTCTTGTGTTCTCTGTCCATTCTGTTCTTTCACTGCAAATTACTGCTATTCTTTCATGTACTCCTCAGCATCTGATTTCTTCTTTGTTTCATCTCACCTCAGTCCTTTCACTTAGTATTTCCTTTAATTCCTTTCTCTATATTCTCAAGGACACATATGTACTTCCACTCTCCCACTGCCACCAAATAAAAGACAAGCTCCGCTTTTAACATTGTCCTGGCAATGCCTGCATTGAGTCAAAAAGGCAGAGAGCAGATTTGGCATTTTAGCCTGAAAAGCAAGGGGGCTCCCATCACCTGCTAGCCATGTCTGAAATATATTCATTTTTTCTGCTACTTAGTATTGGCAGTTTTGGCAAAACTTAGATACTTCTTACTTGTTGAAGAAGTTCCAGCACTCTCCCAGCTACATCCTAGATCCTATTTCTTGATCTTTATTTGGCAGAAGCATCGGTTTATTTTTAAAAAGAGGCTGTTTGAGGAAATGTTCCTCCCAGTCCCTACTGACTGCAGAAAGGAGAAGGAATACTTGTTTATTTCCAGGGTTGTTTTGTCATTGCACTTCTCCACTTCTGTCTCCCACCATACAGTGGTTGTGGGTGGAATTGGGTATGGCTGGTTCTATGCAGTTTTCCTGGCTGGCTGGTTGCACAGAGGGGAATGTTGACTCCACTGACCTACCCTATCCCCAGGGATTTTGAGTCATTCATTGCAGTAAATAGTGTCCTTTGGCTTCATGTTTAGGTTATTCTAAGCAGTGCTGTTACCGAATAGCCACAGATTTATCACGGTCTTTTTTGCTCTTCAGAGTCCTGAGAGCAGGCAGTAGGCTGAAATAGTTGTCAGGCTTCTCAGCTATGCAGTGGGAAGTCTAACTTTGACAATAACAGGATGATTTGTAGATTCATGGAGATGCTGCATTTGATTTGTGTGTAAGGAGTCAGCAATACAACTGCTGGGATAAGACATGCTAGAGCCCCTGCCTTACCCCCCCCCCCCCCCCCCCCCCCCAAATAAATATAAAAATGCCAGCATTATCCAAGGGGAAGGTTCCTATTTTTGCAGAACACATCTGGAATTGTTTGGAAATGTTCAGTCGCTTGTTGTATATCTATATTCCAAGTTATGTTTCAGTTCTAGGGGTTTTCTTGGCAAAAGTAGTACTGCTAGTATAGATGAATGCAGATTTAAATTGTAACAGACTGGGTGATGGCAAATGCTTTGATTATATTGTAGTGCAAGTGTACACAGATTTATAAGCTTGTAGTTCTAACTGCATTTGTAGCAAGATAAAGACTTGCAATTATTATAATTTAGAAGGTTTGTTTATATATTCATGCTTCTTGAAATAAGCATAGCAATTTCTTATGTAGGTATTTTAACACTTTAGACCAGGACAATTAGATTTGCAGGAATGGGCATAAAAATTAATGAGGTGAAATGGGATGAGGAATGAACGAGCTGTGGGGGGGAAATTAGCAATGGGAAATGGTTTTTTCTAGCATCATTAAGTCACATCTATGGTGGATACCTTGATGCTGCTCCTCTAAAGGCCTCTCGAGGTGTGTTGCAAATTATCCTGTAATTTAATGTTTCCTTCTTCTCTCCTATCCTCTTCTAACGCTGGTTTTCTTCAGCTTAAATTTGTCAGAGTGAAGTTGGGGCAGGGCAAACTTGAAGGGTAATTTTAAAGTTTGTTCTGACTTTTGAAAATAGCTCTGCATGTTCATGCTCTGGCAGAGCATAAAACAAAGAAACACAGCCTGCCGTGTTAGAATACCCGTGTCAGATCAGTCTGTCTGGCACCAGCATCAGCCTTCTTTTAACAAAATAAAGCAATGGCTATTTTGCTTTAGGCAGAAGAAAGCTTATTTGACATATCTATTTTTTTTGTGGGCACTAATAACAATACTCAGTTGCCTTGGTTCCTCTTGACTACTTGCCACCTTTCCAAGCTTACTGAAGAGATGGGAAGAAGATAATCTTTTCCTCTACTTTGTTCTTGCTCTTTTTTACCCATTCCTCAGCTGTCCTTTTGTATTGGGCACATGGCCTGTCTGGCCTCTGCCCCGCAGTGGGCTTCTTGGTTGGAATCAGCCTTCCCCTTTATGGCTGGGCAGGCTAGTTATCTTCTGCACCGACCGATCTCTTGCACCACTTCTTCACAGGACCTCCCTTTCCCTGACCTCTTTGCTTATTTAAGCTCTGGCTTTGTAAGATGGCCTTTGGCTCTCTTCAGGGATGACCCTTATCAGCCTGTTCTTCTTTTTATAGATGTTCAGTCTGAGCGATTGCTATGTTTTCCCTGAACCTGAAGTGGCAATTACTGCATGTGTTACTAGAAGATAGTTAAAGGGACACCAGAAAACTAAGATTGTAACTGCTTGAAGACTTACCCAAAGTATGTCGCGTCTCGGTCCTTTAAATAGCTTCAGTACCTGGCAGATGAAAAACATGTTTTTAAACACTGCGTTCCCAGTCCCTGAAATGACTTCATCTCTAAATAGATTCACATAAAAACTTCTGTTCACAGAATGGGGGGGGGGAACCCACAGTTCCTTCAGTACTAAAATTCAGTTCTTGCTAGAGGTTTTCCTGTTCACATGAGAAGTGTCTCTGGTACATTATGAAGACTGGCATAGTGTGTACTGGTGCAATGTCTATCTGGAGGCCAGTGACTAGTGGTGCATACCCGCAGTCAATGCTGTTCAGCATCTTCCTTCATGATCTGGGTGGTGAGGGGCAGGGTGTACCCTCAGCAAATGTGCTGTTGGCACAAAGCTGGGAGAAGTGGCTGATACACCATAGGGCTGTGCTGCCATTCAGAGAGACCTCAAGAGGCTGGAGAAATGGACTGACAGGAACCTCGTGCAGTGACACAAAGGGAAGTGCTACGTCCTGCACCCCAGAAGGAATAGCCTCATCTACCAGTATATGCTGGGGGATGGCTCCTTGGAAAGTAGCTTTGCAGAAGAGAGCATGGGGGTCCTGGTGGACACCACAGTGAATGTGAGCCAATCGGTACCAACTGATACACAGAAGATTCCCTTTGAACATCAGGTTCCTCCTGAACATCAGGAGGCACTTTTTTACTATGAGGGTGAGTGAGTATTGGCACAGGTGGCCTAGAGAGGTTGTGAAATGTCCCTCCTATTTAATACTCATAAACTATTTGGATATGAATCGTAGGCAGCTGTCTTTAGGTGACTCTGCTTGAGCAGAGGGGTTGGACAAAATGACCTCCAGAGGTCCCTTTTGACTTCAGCCATATTGCTTTTTTAAATGGTTCCTTTATCATAGCATGCATACTAAGTATTTTCTGTAAAATAATCCAGAATTAGATCTAGCTCTCTTACTTTGCAGAGAGTACTTACACAACTTACTTTGTTATGGGTGTGATACACAAAATGAATTGTTGTGAGGAGTACTAACCAAATTGTAATTTCTTGTTATAAACTGGGAGGACTAGTTGCCACACACTGGAGAAGGGTCAGGGGAATAAAAACACTGGGTTTCTCAGTAGTAGTGTTTATGAGTTTAGCCCTTAAAACTTCTGCAATGTTTCTGGGAACTCTGACTCATCATTTTTGAACTCTTTTCACTTGCAATACTGTAGTAGTGATTTGATGAGTCACAAATAGAGATTTGATGTAATCAGTCCCATTTTAGGGAAGGTTGAATTAGAGTTGTATGGTGGGCTTTTTTGTTGTTTGGGTTTTTTTGTTTTGTTTTGTTTTTGGAAAGCAGTTCACCTTGCTCTTTAGTCTTCAGCTCAGCAGGATTAAAACCCAACTAAGGAAGAATGTTTGAATGTTTCTTAAACAGCAGTCCAAGTGTAACTCTGAGCAGTCTAGTGCCCTTCTTTCCTGTTCATTTCATACTTGGGATTGATTCTATTCCAGCTGGGTGATAGGGATTGTGTGTGTTAGAAAGGATTGCATACCTGTGGTGTGTTTGTCTTTAACCTTGTGATCCACTGAGTTCTAGTGCTCTTGTTGGGTCATGC
The DNA here is from genome assembly GCA_004320125.1 of Scolopax mira. NCBI lineage: Eukaryota > Metazoa > Chordata > Aves > Charadriiformes > Scolopacidae > Scolopax > Scolopax mira. The sequence continues at coordinate 86,653 of BJBW01006503.1, forward strand.
CACCTCCAGGATTAGTAGCCCAGAAAGACTGTTTAGTAACTTTTGCCACATTTTCAGTCTTTAGGTGGAAAACCAAGTCAACAGTAGTCAGTTGCCAAAGCGTGCTGTATTGTAAAGTTACTTTCCATAAGATTTGTATAAATTTACTTCTGGGCCACGTAAGGAAGTACTTTTCTGAATTTTACGTCAACACTCAGCTGTGTTGGAGCTCTACATTGAAAGAGCTGTAGATAATTTTCAGAAGAGTACTGTGGGAATATTTATCTGGAAGCTTTTGTCTTGGTAAAACTCCAGTTAGTTCTCATGGCCATTTTTCAGTATGTCAGCATTAGTGTTGCTCTCCATAGTAGAACTAAACCTGATGGAAAGCTATCAAATTAACTTTTTTAAATTGCCAAAATATTGTCTTGACATTTCAGTATTGGATAGGAAATAGCTACTCATGTTTGCTTGTTTCCCTTGCTCCCTTTCTTCTCCACCATAGAAATCCGCTATGCGACTGTATACTGGAATAGGGCTGAAAAAACACTTCAGCTCAAGAATATACTGGACAGGAGTGGAGATGCCTATGGTTTCTACAACAACACTGTACAGACAACAGGTTGGGGAGTTCTGGAGATCAGAGCAGGCTATGGCAGTCAGACCTTAAGCAATGAAGACATCATGTATGCAGCTGGCTTCTTGGAAGGCTATCTCACAGCTCCGTAAGTACCCGAGGAAGTAACTCAACTTCTGACACTTCCAGTGGATTTCTGTACTCATGAATTTTTTGTTTATTTGGCTTATTTCTTTCCCTTAATTCCCATCCATTTAAACTAAACATACATTTTGCAGTGCTGTTCTTTTAATTAGTAGCAAGTGTGAAGTATAGCTTATTCATTATGGGATCAAGATGTGCCCTCTCCTTCTCATCTTGCAGGGTCTCCTAACACCTTTGTGAGCTAGATGAGTGCTGTATCTATATTATTAAGTAATATAATCACAGAATAGTGTATGTGTAAGGAAGTGCATAAACCCTATGTTGTAAATAATTACAAAAGGGGTAGCAGGAAGCATAGTTATCTCCCTAGCCTATAGTTACATGACTGACCAACAACTAATGAAACAACTGAGAGCAGATGGGTCGATGTTGTGAGCATGGGCTGCAAGGCTTCCTGAAGTACCTCTTTTACCAAACTGTCAAGAAACTGCTGGAGAACAGATACTGAAACTTCATAGCAGGAGGAGTTTAGCCTCTCTTGGACGAATTGAAAAAAAGGCTGATCCATTGATAGGCCTGAAAGCAGACTGGTGTGTGTCTAGAAGGGTCAGCGTATTCCTTAGAGACCTTTGAAGAGGAGATGAGAGACTGAATCTCTCCCACAATGCAGATCTGTGAAAACTGACAGAATTTTGTACTTATTATGAATCGGGAGCATTTTTTTTTTCTTAAAAATAACAACCCCCCCCAAACAACTTCAAAACCAAGGATACAGCTGGTAATATAGCTGAGAACATGTGGCTTGTTGTTGAACAAGTTCCACCTTTTTGTCTATCAGCTTAGTCATAGGAGAAGAAAAATTCCCAAATTCTGATGCATGGCTGGGGAATAGTTGGGAGGTGCTTGTGGTGGCTGCAGTGATGCAAATCTGGCTTCACCAGCTCTGCTTCCAGAACACTAAAATGCATACCCATAGGCTGCATTGAACAGGCCAGCAGGGGAAGATGGTCTGTCCAGCAATTGGCAGATACGGCTGCTGGACAAGATTATGTTAATCTAGTTGGTAAGACATTTTAAGATCAGTTAAGATTACGGATAGTTCTCTCATCATATGATATGTTAATGTGACTTTCTAGTAGACTTTGCTGGAGAGGAGCTAGGTCTCTGGAGAATATAAAGAAAATCCAATAAAGTAATATTTGTTAATAACAAAACACTTCTCAGTGTACAGAGTTCTGAGTGTACAGCCTGCACTGCAGGCAGGAATGCAAATTAAGTACATGAGAGATCTGGATGTATGTTGTTGGATTATTTGGCAAGAAAGGTTACTGTTACGTGCTATTCAGTCAGTTTATGTAAAATATAGTAGCATCCCCAGATCCATATGTAACATTTAGGATATTGTTAAAATTGGATATGGCTCAACAGGTCTTTTCACTAGAGCTTTACCTAGGTTTACTCATCTCTAAGTGGTTATGCTTAAGATTTGTGATACTACATTGAGAGCCCAGTCCATGCTAAGCCCAATTAGATGGCAAGTAATGTTCTAGCAGCCGCAACCTGCACCCTGTTCCTCTTCTGCCTCTGCAGTAGATCCAGAAATCTTCTTGGCTGTCTTTTAAACAAACTTAAGTATATGCTCATTCCTTTAAACGTGGCTTGAATGTGAAACAGTGTCTGCCAGGACTTTACCTGACGTTTGAGTCTATGCTTGCAGGAGGGAGTTTTTCCTCTTTCTTTTTGCCATGGGTGTTCAGTGAACATTCACAGAAGTGAAAGTACTCACAAGTTATTCTGCTCAAGACTTTTTCCTTCTCTAGGTCAGGTGCTTTCTGAGGCTGGTCCCTAGCCCTAGCTGTAGGGCTACCAGCTCCAGCACTGAGTGGCCCTTTTTTGGAGAAGTGGATATAGTAGTAATGAACAGAGATCTGTTGCAGTCTGTGGCAGTGAAGTTGAGGAATTGGATCAATGTGGAAAAGTAGGGCTTGAGACTTTGGATTCAAGCAAAGTAGGAAACTCAACTGTTTTAAGTGTGAGAGTGGGTTAAGATGCAAAACCAGAAGTAGCCAAAGCCTTTATTTTCTGAGGAAATCCACTGAGAAATCCTTTGACAGTGCAAAACCTGAAAATGCTTACCGTCATTAAAACAACTATCAAATACTATACATACCATCTGAATTTGGGGTTCAGCTATGTCTCTGCCATGTTGTAGATCTGTATGTGCAGTGGAAGCATATTTCTCACTGGGGGTTATGAACATAAGCTTTTTCTGTCAGGTCTATTTCAGATAAAGGCTTCTCTTTGAATCTAAGAAAACCTGCTGTGTGTTCAATAGGTAAGGAGCAGAGGTGAATTAGTGACGTACTCCCCTGACCTTTGAGAAGATGGAGAACCTATTACTTCAGATCTCAGCTGCACGGTCTTGATGTTTTTTTCATTCAGCAAATTGCAACTAATGAATTCTCTTATAAAGTGTGTTTGCACACCCCTGAACCACAGGAATAGTGAGAACTCACTAAGTTTGCAGATGTTAAGATTGCTCTCTGAGATCCATTTCTCCTTCTTTATCTTGCCTAGAGATTCACAGAATCGTAATTAACGTGCAGGCAGATGTTCTTTCTTTGGAGACGTTACACAAGTTTTCTGAAGTAAAACCAGGAAACAGTATTTCCCAATCCATAACTATTTCCATCAGACCACCTGGCCCATTCAGCTTGTCTTCAGGGAAGCTCTCTAGCACCATTGTGATGCCTTTTACAAGGTGTCTCTAAATGCTCTCGTTCTACAGACATCAGTGCCCACAGAAACAGCACACAGTTTATCCTCCTTCCTTTTTTAAAAACTTGGTAACAACAAGGAGGAGTGTAGCAATGTGTTTGGTTGTGATGAAGGCTTTATTTGCATCAACAACCACGTAGCTACTCAAGATGCTTGTCACTTGTGTGTACAAGCACCACCTCAGGTGGCTCAGGCACAGCCTCCCAGTGTGAATGCATTGGGTATGGCCTGGTAATTGAAGCGCCCTCTAGCACGTTGCTACCTGTACCCTCAACAGCTCCAAGTTCTCCAACTGTCTTGTATTTGTTTGTAGCAATGATTCCATGAAGTAGAAATGACCCAAGGTGGCTCCTTGCAGAAATCCTGAACTTCCACCAGGAAGAGCTCTGATGTGATGCGTTATTGCAAGCCTGATCCCAAGTTGAAGTACAGGTTCCTGCAGAAGATTGAGCAGGAGTGCCATCTTGATAGTGCCTACAATGTGGAGGTCTCCAGGAATTCTCAGCTGACTCAGTTCTTGCATTGCAATTAGGGCATGAAAGAGGGTTTCTAAACAGAGCTAGGCCTCATGATGTAAGCAAAAGTGACAAAATATCTCTCCTAAAAGTGTATACTTTGTCCTTAGTAGGAACCTAAGCAGAACATAAGGCAACCAGATTTAAAAACAAACAAACAAACCCCCTGAACTATGTTAGGACAGTTTTATCTCAGATCACTGGGAATAATTAATTTGAGCTCTAGCTATATAGGTCTGTTGTAGAAAAAACAGTAACTAAGTTAGTCAGACCTGTTTACCAGTGAGGGTAGAAACACAGACCTTTTCTAGAGCATGATTCATCTTTCTGGTGTTGGCACCTGATCCAGATAGTAGCTGTCTATTTTGAAAACATATAGTTAGGGATGGAATAAATCTAATTCTAGTGTCTGGTGATCAGACCTTGTTTTTATCACCAGTCTCTCACTTCTCTGTAAAGTCCAGTCCTATCAGCCAGCCAAAGGTGTTTGCTCTGATTTTCTTGAGTATGAATTCTTTTCTACCACTACAAACAGAAGTGTTAATGAGGCCTCACTTTACTTGGGGAATGGCAGAGTACATCCAAATCTGTGACATTAAGCATAAACTTCTAATGAGTCCCAACTGGGGCATGCCAGGTGCCTAAGAGCAGTATTTAAATTTGAAGCAACATTAATTGTACTCTTTTTTTCTGATATAACCCTAGCTGACCCGAGTCCTGTCATCTTCCTCTCTAATTTGAAGAAGCGAGACTCTGCTTTGCTGTTTTTAGACTTTGAATTCTTGTCTCAGCTTTATAATTGCCTTGCATTTGGCTGTAGGTACAGTTGCAAAGCCTTACCTTACTGTAATGATCCAATTTACTTCAGAGGATAATACCCTTACAAAACATGCAAGCCATGCACGTAGAAGCTTTGTTAAAGCATAAATAAATAAATAAAAATTAAACAGGGCAACCATGGGAAAAATTCTCAACCTTGGGCATTTAAAAAAGACAAAAATCAACTCCAGGAATTGTATGTCTTCTGTTGGCATATGCAAGAAAGGACAGCCATTAAAGAAGCTATTTTCAGTCCCCTGATGCTGAACCAGCCCAGTACCTACATCAGTCATCCCAGCTTAAAGATACTACTAGTGTAGAATCTGTCTTGTGTTGCATAACCTTTGAGAGCAAAATGAAGAGGGTAGAACTGATGGTTGAACTTGGAAGCTTGTCATGGCCTAGGCAGTGATTAAAGTAGTATCCTGGCTGTCTTTATTCTCCTAATCTGGTTCTCATCCCTAGAAGACCATCTGCCAGATGTATTGTCTCGTGCTATTTGCTCTTCCTCTCTAATGCCATGGAAGTTCTGACTTATAGTATGGAGTATGTTATGCTATAATTCCCTTCCTAAAATTGCTTCGGATTTTTATTTACCAAAATCTCTGTGACTGCAGGGCTGGAGATTATTGATCTGTCTCTCTTCAACTTTGTCCTCTTCAAGAAATAGTTTATGATTATGGCATGTAGTCGTTTGTTAAGTGGGAGACAGGAAATTCTAGAACTAAAATGGATACTATAGCTGCAGTTCTGTGAAAGGTGTAATGGTGCAAAGCTGCTGAATGTTCCCCTCTCTTGCCCCAGTGCATCCCTCCACAGATCCAAACCTCCAACTTGTTTCTGCTCTGGCACTGATCGGGCCCTTTCATGCATCAGTTCAGTTACTAACACAGTACAGAGCTTCCTTCTTGCACCACCTGTGTTGCTTATCTGTCTCTGTAACAATCTAATTCAAACTACAAACTGCCAGAAAAATATATTCCTTTTTTTTTTCCTGGCTTAGTGTTTTGCCTGAATGTAAGCCATCAATTAGATTCAGTAGTCAGAACAGTACCAGAGCTGAGATAAATAGGCAGGGTCATGCAATCAAGTCCTTAAACACCTAGGAATGGGGCAGGGGACAGAAAGAGGGGAGAAGGTCAACGAATGATTCTCTAATTATCAGTAAACCATTCAGTCCTCCCTGGCTGTATTCTCAAATTATGTCCTGAGGGAAATTGGAAAGAGCTCCTGTCTGCATCCCTTTCTGAGGAAGTTACCCTCATGAGTTTTAATACAGGGAATTCTGTCCTACTGGCATGTACTTTCCTTGAGGCTGGTATCTCTTTCTTAGTTCTGTTTTCTTTTTCTCAGCACTTGGTAGGAGCTAATTTTACTGATGACTGAGGGAGTTCTACCAACTCCAGACCTCAGTGAAATAATCTTCTGCTGATTCTCCTCACCTCTGTTTTATTGGTTCCAAGTAGAATAGCCCTCCAGTAAACTATTTTTGTTGTGATTTAAATTAATGTACAGTTTTAGCAGGTATTAACAAGGTCGTTGATTTTAAGTTAAATTTCAACAACCCACTGTCTTACCTTTGCTGTTTATCATGCATTAAAGATAGGAAGTAATTTCTTTGATTATGAAGAGTTTATTTTGTGGGCTGTGGTGCTTGTCTATCAATGCTTGTTGATCAGTGAGTTGGTAAACAAAAGGATGGGAAAAAGCAAAGGAATAACTTCTGCTACTCTTGTTCTTTCAGGCACATGTATGACCACGCTGCAAATATGTATCCGCAGTTAATTAAGAATCCCACCGTTCGAAGTGGAGTTCAGAATTTTATGGCGTATGTATTTAGTTACTAGAAAATAAATTATTCAAGACTTGGGGTTGAAGTGTGACAGAATTTTCAAGGGTTTTTTATTCTTTTCCTTACGGGCTTCCTTTCCCTCTGAATGCTGTTATATATATATGATGTCTATATATATATGATGTGTGTATACATATATATATATATATATATAAAAACTGCTGTTAGTAGAAAAAAAAATTTCTAAATGTATGTAACCCTGGTTCTTTCAAAGAAATGTTTAAAACCATTGATACAAAGGGATGTGGATAATGCCAATGAATTCTGAATGTCATTCTAGTCAAAATCCTTTCCTAAAAAGCTGATATTTTGAATGTTACACTGAACAGTGTGGTCTTTTGGCACCTTAATCTTTTTAGCCCTTTCCTTCCTCTCTTAGGTTAGCATTTTGTTTATTCTACACTGAGGTAAATTCTGTTCTAATCACAAAAGTCCTGATTCCCTTTTCTCTTCAGCTGTATAAATCAAAAGTAATTCTGCTCAAATAATTTAGCTACACTGGCAGGGAAATTACAAGTGGGAGAACAACCAGGCCTGGTACTGGGAAAAACTGTGATTACAGCTTCTTTAAATCTCCTTACGCTTACATTTTCTTCCATTACAAATACTTCTGTGAAACTTTGGTAATTTCTGGGAACTGTTTTTTCCATCTTTCTCTTGTCTTGTGCTTTCTGCAAGGGGTTATATATTTGACTAATCCTGTTACTGGTGCACATGCCCAATTTGATTTGTTTTAGCTTATCCAAAAGAACAGAGGAAAAACCTTACTACCATTCTTCAGCTGTCCTTGTGAGGAAAAAATGGGCTAGCTACCATATCAATGTGCATGGGGTGGTTTTTTTTTTTTTCCCCAGAGTGACTCAGCATAGCTGTATCCCCCAATATGCATCGTTGGAGGATGGGGGAAATACTAGGTAGCCAGGTATCATTGTTTTTATATTCTAGACTCCTGCATTGCTGCTTTACTTAATAGCAGTCTTGTAATACGGACTGCTCTGTTGTCCTGAATGCTGTGACCATATCCCTGTTTTCTCTGATGTACTTCTTGCTACTTCCAGAAAGCTAAATCGGCTGGTTTTGTCACTCACAGGCTGCTGGAAGAGTTTGCTTCCTTGCCTGGTTCATTTTCTCCTTTTTTGTTGCCGTACGTAGCGCTGGATTGGACAGATACAGGAGGATGGATGAGGCTGGAATCTGGTCCACACTTTCTCTGACAACAGTGGCTCTTCTGTGGCACTTGGAGCACAGCAAAGAGAGGGAACTCTGGGAAATCCTTATAATATTGGCTGCTCTTGCCCTTGGATCTGTTCAGCTTGTGTTGCCTCATGCTCTAAACCTGGGTTTTTGGCTAGTAAGCTCTTAAGTGGATTTGGCACATGGGATGGTTATGTTTGGCCTCCCACCTCTTCCTCCGAAGTGGATAGCAATGGTTCTTAGGCAGTGGTTGAGCACCACCAGCAGCATGCCTTCATTGCACTTGTATGTAGGGGAGAGGAATAGGCTCTTTAAATGCCTTAAATAGGCATTTAAAAAGGAATGATTCATCTCACCTATTAAATGCTTGTTTCTCTTTATTGACCGTAAGGGGATACTAGATCTAATGTAGCGGAGTCCCCCACAGAGGTGGAGTCCAATTCTTTCTTTGATACTGAATTCTGGTAGGGGCACACTGCAGGGTGGGGTATATTGCATGGATCTGAATATTTACAGCCAGAGGATGTTACATTTATGACTGCAGAACTTTCAAAGCATGATTTGGCTCAAAACACTAGGAAAGCTAGATCATCTGGCTCAGATTTGTCCCTTCCCTGCGTTATCAATTATACTCTAAAACAAAACCAAGAAAACCCCAACCTGTTTGTTCCTCTGCAGGAAACAAGATCAATGGACAAGACAACAAATCAGAAATAATAAGGATGACCCCTTTTGGAGGCATGCTGGCTATATTATTGCACAATTGGATGGTCTGTACATGGGAGCCCTCGAGTGGGCTAAGCTACACAAACAAACAGTAAGATTACTGCATCTCTTTTTCAGTAGCTGGGGATGGGATGTCAGAGAACAAGGTTGGGAGAAGGGGATGTGATATTTAAAAAAGAAAAAAAGAGGAGGATAACTAGCAGCAAGTATTCATTCTGCCTGCCAAGCTACAAGTACTTCAGTGGCTGTTCAATGTAGATAATGTGACTGAGCACTTGCGTCATGTCACCGTAGATCCTTTGCACTGGACTTGGAACCCTGGCAGCTCACATGCTGATTTTGTATCCACGTGTGAATGTTGGAAGGACAGACACTTCTAAAGTGCTTGCTGTTGTCACTTTACAGTTGTTATTGAGCAGATGACCTTGTAGGTATAAAGAGTAGCTGCAACAGCATGAATCAGCAAGTAGGGACTGTATTCTGTCTAAGTCTCCCATTACAAATTAAGTGGTCAGTGCTGTGACAGGCCAAATGGGGATGGATTTGGGGGGTTTTTTTGTTTGTGGGGTTTTTTTTAAATTCAATTAGGATTGTGTTCCAGGTCATCAGCTTGTATGCAATAGAGAATCTGCTTTAGTTCCAGTAGAGCTATTGTAATTACAGTGCTGTCCTTAAGTCTAATGTCTAATAGGTTTCTCAATGTGAGAGGGAGAACTTAAGTAATTATAGCTGACCCGTTTTGTCTTGGTTTAACCATATCAAGAATTTAGAGAAATTGGGAGTGCTAAATAATAAACAGTTGTGTTCTAGTGAAATGCACATCTCTTTCTTGTATAAAACTTGCTTTGGAGCTTTCACGAATGGAGAGTTGTTTAAAATTAAAAGACCGTTCACAATACTGGAAAGATCAATCCTGATGGGCCTGAGTTACAGAGAAGATACTAAAAACCCTTGATTTTCTAGGAAAAGAAATATTAATTCCCTGTCATAACACCTTTATGTGAAGAGTCCTGCAAAGCTAATAAATTTTTTTGGCTGCTTCAGAATCCTTTAGATTTAGATGTGGGGAGGGGAAGGTGCTAGTTTGTGCCTGTGATACTTCTTTATAATAGGCTTGTCCTACCTGCAATATGTGTTCTCTCATACTTAGTTAACTGTGTATTTGATACGAAAAAGCACTGACCTCTGAAGTGACAAAGTCAGTCTTAATCCTCTTTTCAGGTATCCTACCAGCATGCCTATATAAAAATGATGC
>BJBW01006503.1:99878-110997 GCA_004320125.1 Scolopax mira
AAGGCAATGTATATTGTAAACTTCTGTACTTTGAATGTAATATTCACAGGTATCAGTAAGAATGATGTCAAAATCTGAATACATTTTCACATTAAAGTGTGACATTATTCCATCTGGTTTAGCAACATTTTATATCCAGTAAACAAACCCAACCCTTTTTTCAAGACAATTTCTGAAGGAGGGGCACTCAAAGAACATTAAGCCTTTTCATCTGCCTAATGCTCTACCAACGCTGTGATTAATCTTGGGCTTGTCTACACAGGGAAATTACTCTTGAATAAGGTGATGTCAGAGTTTTAAGCAGTACAATGATTCTAGGACAACTCTCTTATTTGTGCTTCCTTATTTTGTATCGGGAATGCTCACGCACGGGGAAGTTACTGGAAAACAATTGTTCCAGAATAACTTTTATTTTAATGTCCCGCGAGGACAAGCCTTTTAGGTTGGTTCTCTCCTGTCTGTTTCTCTTTGTAAACTTATTTCTTCTTACAGCTGATGTAACTCAAAGTCAATTTGAGTATTTTGGCTTTTTTGCTATTCAGGATGGTGCCCTTAGAGGAAGAGCAACAAATTCTAGCAAAAGGACTTTTTCTCTTGTAGTGGCTATACCACCTCTCCTCTTGTCAATTTAGCTCATTCATTCACTCTTCTTAAGGATGCAAACCATGCACACAAGGATTTTCCTGATATTGCTGCCTGAGATGGGAGAGGGTGATTACAAAAGATTGTAACATGCCCTGTATTATCCACTTGCCACGATGCATACTTTTTTGGTTTAATTTTTGCTGGTCGACATGGATTAAACTCCTCATAGAGAAGACCTCTCCATATATCCTGGAAATCAGCTGTAATAATTCCCAAACTGGAGCTCTTGGACACTCCTGAAATTCCCAGGTTTAGCCTGCATTGCAGGTGACTAGGGCTTCTGTTTGAGTTCACCAATTGCTGAGGCTCCAGCCAAGCTCTGCGTGCCGTGCTCGTGTGATGTCGGCGAGCATCAGACGGTCTTTAACACTAAGCCAGCTTTATCCAAGCAGAGCAATGAGTTCTTGGAAGTAAACTGGAACCAATCTTGCTTGCCACTCAAAAAGGGAAGGAAAACAGAACCATAGTGAGTACTTAACCAACCTAGTTCCTCTTCTACTTCTCTGGTATTTTGACTGCTTTGGGAGCTGGCAGTGTAGTCTCACCCAGTAGAGCCCTAGGAATTTACCTAACCTTTGCTGCTTTCTTTAAGTGGGTCTTTACTCCTGCTCTCTGGCCACCTTTCTGCACATATACTTCTCATTGCTTCCTTGCCTAGAGCCTTTGATTAGTTTGAATGGACCTCCTGGTAGTTAATGAATTTTTGATTTGAAATGACTGTAAGATAACACAGAAATCAGGAAGTTTTAAAAAAATATACAGGCAATTTTAAGTGGTGCTGTAGCAGTGTCAGTGTAGCTACCTGTAGATGTTGCAATGAATCAAGGTTTTATGGAGTAGAATATGATGTGGAAATGGATTGGGTTTGTGTGGCAAGGTTTTGGGGGGGGGGGGGGGGGGGTGGGGGGGCGGGCTATAGGGGTGGCTTCTGTGAGAAGCTGCTAGAAGTTTTCCCCGTATCAATAGAGCTGATACCAGCCAGCTCCAAGACGGACCCGCCGCTTGCCAAGCCAATCAGTGATGGTGGTAGTGCCCGGGATAACACATTTAAGAAGGGAAAAAAACCCCTACAACCCTGCATGGCAACTGCATCAGAAAAGAGGAGTTAGAATATGTGAGAGAAACAATTCTGCAGACACCAACATCAGTGAAGAAGGAGGGGGAGGAGGTGCTCTGGGCATCGGAATGGGGATTGCCCTGCAGCCTGTGGTGAAGACCATGGTGAGGTAGGCTGTCCCTCTGCAGCCCATGGAGGTTAATGGTGGAGCAGAAGTCCACCTGCAGCCTGTGGAGGGTCCCACACTGTAACACATGTATGCCTGACGGAGGCTGTGACCCCATGGGAAGCCCTTTCTGGAGGAGGCTCCTGGCAGGACCTGTGAACCTGTGGAGAGAGGAGCCCATGGTGGAGCAGGTTTGCTGACAGGACTTGAGACCCCACAGGGGAACCATACTGGAGCAGTGTGTTCCTGAAGGACTGCACCCTTTGGAAGGGACCCATGCTGGAGCAGTCTGTTCCTTAAGGACTGCACCCTATTGGGGAGAACTGTCTCCTGTAGGTGAGACCCCAAGCTGGAGCAGGGGAAGAGGAAGAAGGAGCAGCAGCAACAGCATGTGATGAACTGAGTGCAGTCCCCATTCCTGTCCTCCTGCACTGCTGGGGTGGAGGAGGTAGAGAATTCTGAGTGAAGGGAAGAAGGGAAGGGGAGGAGAAAAAAGGTCTTTAAGTCTCATTACTGTACTCTGATTTTGATTGGTAGTAAATGAAATTAATTCCCCAAGTTGAGTCTGTTTTGCCCACGACGGTAATTGGTGAGTGATCTCTCCCTGTCCTTATCTTGACCCACAAGCCTTTTTGTTACATTTTTCTCTCCCCTGTCCAGCTGAAGAAGGGGAGTGACAGGGCAGCTTTGGTGGTGACCTGAGGTCCAGCCAGGGTCAGCCCACCACAGGTAGCAAATGGATGGCAAGTGCAATTAAAACCTATTAGGGATGGCTGAGCATTCTTATATGCAATCCTCTTTGCTCCCCTCCTGGTGGTACTGTATAGTAATGCTTGTGTAACTTGGACATTGGAAAACAGCTTGCAGACCTTTAAGTGCAGCTGGAAGGGCAAAAATTGTGCTGAAACAGTGCCAAGTCTCTCTTTATGGATCCCACTGAAATAGCAGTTGTTGGGACTTGTTTGTACGTGATTCATAAAACTGAGTTGCTTAAAATTATCCCAAGATACGTCTCTTGATGTTTATCAGTTGTGGTCTCTGCTGCTCCCTTGTTTGGGTCCTTACAGCAAAAACATGGTTAGGTAAAGTAATGTATACGAAAGTTTGCTTTGGATTTCTTCCTTGAACTATTATCTGCTGTTAGGGCCTTCTGCAATGCATGATTTGAGTTTTGAGAGTGGCTTATTTCTCTTACTTGTCTTGGTAAGCGTTGTGGGAAGGTTTAATTCCTTCCCCTGGGGTATATGGGCTAGAGTTCACATTATTTTTGGTTTTCCTGTTGGTTATTCTCTCTACCAAAACAGCCTTGCAGAATTCAGGCTTCTGAATAAAAAGTAAATGGATTTGGCAGTCTTTATTTTTTCCATATCCTTGTCTCCCTTTTATTGGTGTTTGTAGAGAGGTCAGCTACATGGTTTAATAACAGTAATTTATGTTGCAAGAAGTGTATTTCTTTGCTATATGATTATGTCCCATTCTAAAATGACTATTCATAGCCCTACAGCAATGTGTGTTCTGACTTCTTTTTCTTAAACCTTGCCTTAACTACAGGTACGGTGCAAGAACAGGAAGGGTTTAGAAAACGGTCTTTGAGGTTAGGCCATTGTTGAGCTCTTTGATTTTTGAAGAGGAGAATTAAGAGAAGGTTCTGAAGAGTGTGTTGCACAATGAACTGTGTGTATTTAACCTGCCCAGCTCTAACCATAAAGTGTTTTTGCAAGCAGGTAGCATAGCTGAGTGCCTTTTGACCGACTTCCTCTCTTCAGGTAGTTCCATATTTGATTAGTAGTATTGCTGATATATCTTCTCTAATCTGTTTCCTCCTCCTCAGTCATGAGGATGTCTTAAATCAGTCTTTATAAAAATCTGAGAACTCTCAAGAGTGTTTGTTAATGTCATGCTCTTCAAAGGCATCTAGATAGTAAGATTTAATTTTTTTTTTGTTATTACCCCAGTATAACAGTAACAGCAGACCGATTGGTATGCTGTTGGCAAAGACACACAAAAGTTTCATAAGTTACTGCTAGCATCTCCTTTTTTTCTCAGAAATGTTGGCATTGATAATGCCACTAGAAGGGCATTAAAGATACCTAGGTGCCTTATTCAACACTGAGTTTGAGCACCTGGGCTTTGTAAGCAGGTATTTCATGGACCGTATAAGAGCTTTTTTTGAGACCAAAAGAAAAATTCTTAACAGCTGAGACTGTCTGGATGCTTCTCTGTCTGAAAGTGCTTTTTGTGATCTCTCTTCTCTCCCTTTCCTCAGCCACTGAGCATCTTTGATGTCCAGTTTCTGAATGCAGTTGGAGACCTGTTGGACCTCATTCCTGCCTTATTTGAGTATTCTGCACGGGGTGGACAATGCAATGTGGAGCCAGGAAGCCATGGGAAATACCAGTGGGATATGGGTCACTGCTCTGCACTTATCAAGGTGAGCACAAAGAACTTTGTCTCCAGTGACTGTTGATTTGCAGTGTTGTAAGTCTGCATTTCTGGAGTCTTCACTGTTTGTTACATGTGCATAAAGAGGCTTCTGTCAATCAAGGTGCTTTTATGCAGTTGTCATTTGTGCCTCCATAGGATTCTGGGTCCAGTTTTACTCACTCTCAACGGCAGGGGAAAAAAACAAATCAAAGCAAAACCACAGAGATTGACAATGAAAAGCTGTTAGAATTACTAGGGAATGGGTAACTGCCATAGAGAGGAGACCGGAAGAAGATAACTTTTTTCACCTAGCCAAGTGAAAATGTCACATTTTCATTCACATTCACATTCAAGAATTGTGAATGTCTACAAATACATTGTGGAAATAAGGGAGGAAGGGAAGGCTAAGTATCACAGTGGCAATTAAAATTTTCAGTTAAAGTTATCAAGGATCTAGTCAGCATATGGGAACTCCATGTATTTCAGAGCAACAATATGAACCTTAAATTGAGAAGCATTCATTCAGGCATTTTCCTATAGTAGATTTCTGAGGTAACAACAAAATCTTGGAACCAGGGAAATACTTTGAAAATATATACTATCGAGATATATATTTACCTTTTCAAAATCAATTTATTTGCATTTGCTTCTGTACATTAAAGCACCTAAACACATTTTCACAGAAACAGCATGTTCTAGGTTAATGTTGGATATGTTTGCAGAGAGCTGATCTGAATGTGTAAATACAAGTATTCGAGAGGAAACTGGGGAAATGAAGCATTCCATGTGATGCTGATGTCCCCCAAAACCCTAAGCTGTTTCATTTTGAAAAAAAACCCCACAACTAATTATTTGAAAACAAAGAGCAAGAATTATTTCCAGAGACTTCAGAAATTCATTGTTGAGTATGCAGTTAAAAGTACAAGAATCTGCTCCTTCTTGAACTGTGCAATTAATCAAACTACTTAAAACAAGTTGTTCTCCCAGTTTCTGTCAAGTACAAAACATGCAGAGTATAGTAGGGTCTGAAATTATTCATCTTTCTGCTTCTGTTTTCCAGGTTCTGCCTGGATATGAGAATATATATTTTGCCCATTCCAGCTGGTTTACGTATGCAGCCACACTGAGAATCTATAAGCATTGGAACTTCAATATAGTTGATCCATACACTAGTACCAGCCGTCTCTCATTCAGCAGTTACCCAGGTAAAATCAAGAAACCCCAAAATAATGTAGATTATCCAATGTAGATGGTCCGTCCATGTAGATAGACCATCTTACTGTCTTGCAGATGTCTTGCCTATAAAAGGGATGATCCTCCAGCAAGCACTGGCTTTGATCTACCTTAAAACTTTTAGCTGCTGAGAGGACAAAATGTCATCTTCTGTTTGCTGGCTTCAACATCATGTTGTTGTCGTTGTCTTTTGTTGTTGATTAATCACCTTCAGTGCTCTGAATAGTACTACTTAAATATTCTACATCTAGCACAAACATGCTGCTTTGAATTCTGCTGGTGTAGTCTGCAGTCATCTCAGCTCCTGAACTTCTCACCTTGCCTATAGCATTCCCAAGCTCCGTAATAACAGTTTTGAACACTCCTGTTAACCACTATGGCATGACTCGTGCTTTAATGGGACACATTAGCCATTTAAAATTGTATGGACTTCTTTGGTGTTGGGTTAGCAAACCTTCGGTTGTTGTGGTTTTTTGTCCATCCCCTTTCCTGTCCCATCTCCTCCCAGCTTCTGTATAAGCTGTTGCAAAGAGCAGGGTTTTTTTTTTAATTCTTTTTTCATGTGTTAGTAATGTAGACAGCTAAAATATTTTAAATCTCCCTGGGGAAGATCAGGCAGCATATAACATTCCTGAGTTTCCTAGAAGTATGTTAGAAATTGCCAGCAGTTAATATTTCAGTGGTAAACTATGCACTCTTGCAAAAGTAGCACTAAGAAATGTGAACATGAAAAACCAAGGCAAATCTAAGACTCTAAGCATTGTGTCAGGTTTTAAAGGTGAGATTTCAAATTGAAAAATGCCCAAACACTCATGAATCTTCATGAACTTTTTAAAGAGAAGTATGTGCTTTAGAAGACTGATTCTGATGAAATTCTGTTGGCTGATGATTTCAAATCGTGCTTTGTTGAATTGCTGTGCTTGCTTTACTATAAAGGCAAGGGACTCCTGAAACTGTGACTGGGAAACTGTTTTGAAAAGCAGTTTTTCATTCATTTCATGCTCAATGCAGTTTGGTTTTTTTCTCCTCTGGAGTTCTGACCCTTCTGTGACGATCAGGAATGCAGCATTTTCTGACAACTAAGATTTTTTGCTTTGAGGCAGGAGTAGAGGTATTCTGGCAATGTCTAAGTGCACAGCCTTTTAAGAGTTTTGGGTTTATCTCTGGTTCCTGTGGAGGAATTTCATTCGCTTGTTGCGAGGAATTTTGCCGAGCCGGTGTGACCTGGTAGAAAGCCAAGTTTTCTGTCTGAGCTCTGTTCATCAGCTGAATGTTCAGGTGGTTATTCTGGATCTCCTATCTCTCAGCAGAAATACTGTTGAGGGTAGTGCTGTCCTTCAGAAGAATGTTGCTCTGTTTCCCAACCATTACATGCCGCATTGTCCCGCAGATTCAAACTGGGGATCAAGATCAGCCATGCAGAACGCTTATTTTATTTTTAGTGGGTGTCTCTGGGATCCTTTTGTGGATTTTTTGGGTAAAGTAAAATACAAGTCTCCTGTTTTGATGAGAGTGATCACGCTTGCTGTATGGGAGGATACCTGAAAACCAGCTACTACTGTGCTGAAATGGTGAGGGTCTGTTCACTAGTGCACAAAATCCTGGTGTGCTTCCCCGAGGTTGTTGAGATCTGCAGACACGGCTCATTTAAGAGCTTAGTTTTAGTGGGTAGACTGACACAGTGATGTGGTAAGGTGTGCTTTTACCAAAATAATCGAGAACTGTTGCAAAACGTAGTTCCCATGGCTACAGTGAAGTTTGGGAGACCTGTGGTATGCAAAGTGTAGTTACTGGCCACCTAATTACAGGGTACGATCACAAGCACTAGACAAGCATGATCTATTAACTACAGCAAATTACATTAGCTGTGGGTGTAGCTCACACACTTGCAGTTTTCCAGAGGATGAACAAGCTCTAAAACACTGGCCTGGGTAATGATCAAGGGCCATCACACGGGAAGGAAAGAGCTGACAAATTCCTTTCTCCATGTTGTGACGAGATAAAGTTTTATATTTTCAGGGCATCCGGCCATGGAATCTGCAGGTTGTGGCTGTGGCTCGACTTGACGAGTGTAACTTCTCCCTGCATGCAAGATCCCACTCTTATTCTCCATCCTGATAGGCACTAAGAACCAGTAAGAAAGGCTAAGCTAACAAGCTCCCCTCAATAGTAACATGATCCTAATGTATATAGAAGAATTGACTTTTTGGAGGAAACAGCATTAAAAAAATACATGTCTCCTTCCAGGCTTCCAGTGACACTTAAATGTAATTAAAAGATTCTGTCATCCCATAGATTGGATATGAAGTAAAGCTCTTCTGCTGCCCAAAAGCTGTGTCAGAAAAGCTTCAAGGAGTCCTTTGTCTTCTGAGAAAGAATGTGCCAACTCCCTGTTTTCTCCTGGGGCCACAGAGTAAAATTGTTCAGACTGTTTATTTACCAATTTTCAAAAGACAAACTACTACACTCGAGGATTATTGTTTGTTGTGACTCAAAGGATCTAAGACTATTCACTGACCATGATGCATGTTGGGCATGATCTAGCTAGAGGGCCTCCTGCTTCCTAGCTTCCTGCTGTGACTGAACAGGTAGGAGAACAGGCAGAAATTTGGGAGTCCATCCCAACTTCCCCAGCAGTTCCCCGCATTCCTGCCAGGATGCTCAAATGTCCACTGTTACAGCATGTTGTCTCTTTGCTGCTTTCTCACTTTCAGAGCAGCAATAGCCCTGCAGAGGCACAGTCAAGTGGAAGTGGACGGGAGTCGTAATCTCTGCTTTTGCGAAATTATTTAGCCATTTGCTGCTCATTTCCACACGAATACTTGTGTGTAAATCGCTTGATTCCTCACTTGAACTCTGCCCATAGTCTCAGCTTTCTCTTCTGTTGAAAATATGAGTGCAGAGCTGCATGTAGGACAGCTTTGTGAACCTCTGGAAAGGCTTGTGAACCTTTGTGAACCTCAGCCTCTGAGCTGAATGCTTGGGCACCCCTGACTTCAGTGTCTTTGCTCAAGCTCTGGACATAAGTACTTCATGTGGTTGGTGAATCCGTGCAGAGAAGAGAGAACCTAAATTGTACGGACATGTTAAAGTTACAAATGTCGAGTGAAAATATGCTCATTTTGGGTGGTAAGAAGTGCAGTGACAGAGACTAGGTAGGAGCTGTGTTTTGTGGGACATCTGATGTACTTCTAAGATGGAGTGTCTGATGTACTTTGGAGATGAGAGGCCAGTGCTGTAGTGTGGAGTGTTTTATTGCTTAGTGCCTAGGAGAGGTCTGCAAGTGAAAGGAAGGCAGCTGCTCAGAGTTCAGTCTTGACAGGAGAAGTGACTGCTGATGTGATTAAGAAAACTAGACCAGAGAAGACATCTTTCCCATTGTCAAATGTTCTGATAGCCCAGAACATTGAGCATCTCAGCCAGGAGCTACTCTTGTCCCTGTGAGATGATGGCTAGACCTCATGTCTCTGGCTTCCAGCCCATAATACTGACCCTTTCTGTACCTGAATGGACACAATGACCTTTTAAGATGCCAAAAAAAGCTGATCCCATCTGCTTCAGAAAGCAGCAGGAACAACCTCTAGGAACAATAGCTGCCAGGAGTGTGTTACCCCCCACATACTCCTCAGCCTGCTGACTCTCCAGAGAACTCAGATTTCAAAAAATATTTTGCTTTGCTTGGCTGATTAATGTCATGATAAATTAAACTCCAGACTCTGGAAACTTCAGTTTTCCAGTGGTGATTGGAAACTCAATCTAAATGGCTCGCACCCAGAAGATGAGATCAGAGGTACTTTTGCCTGTGTCTACAGAGGGAGTTAAAAAACAGAATTGATTGAGAGATTCTGATAAAAATGCTATATGGGTTTACAGAAAAAATAGGTGAACTCTATAGTGAGATAACATTTGACTTGAAAGGCATTTTCAATTACAATAGTCTCATACATACTTAGAAAAACAAGAATGACACAATATATCTGCTGATATCTCTAGGCTTCACCTAGATTTATATTTGTGGATGTCTTTGCCCTGGGTAAACCTGGTGTATGTGTTTAACTTCCCTTTGTTTCTGGGGTGCCTATGCCTTAAGTCAAAATGGTACATATTGTCTTGAGATAATTAGTCTGATTACTACTGATGTTGATTCATGGAGGGCATACAATATTGTAAAACTTGGCAAATACTAGGGCCCAGAAGGCATTCCCCTTTTTTTCAGCTGAGCTGAACTTTGCAATTTGAATTACAGGGTTCAAACTTCAGTTAATTCAGTATCATTCCTTGTGTTGACACTTGCTTTGAGTTTTTCTGTTTTATCTCAGCTGGTGATTGAAAAAAAGAAGAAAAAGCTATTTGCTTTAGTTTGAAGTAGGGCACTTGGCATTTCTACCCATATGGGAATTGGCATTCAATTTGAATTGCAGTTGTTTACCAATTCCATTTCTTGTTTGAAATTGCAGTTGTTTACCAATTGCATTTCTTGTTTCTGTTTGGGCAAGCACTTGACTTTTTACACAACAGTTTATCACTGGAGTATCACATCTTTGTATAAAATAGATTGGCAGAGCCAGGTTTAGAGTGTTTTTCTTCTGTCCTTACTTATTTGAGAAAGAACTCTGCTGTTGATGTACATAATTTATTGACACTGTTTCTGTCTCCAAGAATAAAATACTAGGAACCACAAGCTGCCTGGGTGCTCTGTCTGTTCTATACTGACATATTTTTAGAGAACAGATGACCACAAAGTATATTTTCCTGGATCTATTTTGATTTGAGAACTTGAGACTCTAAAGAAATCTTGCTGAAATGGAGCCCTTAAATATTACCTTTGCTTGAAGTGGGTCAAAAGGACAGAATAGGAGGCAGAGCCGAGTTGTCTTTCTGGCTGTCATAGGTTGCTGCCTTTAGTTTGCAGAGGGCATTAATAAAGTTTGCTGTAGAAGATTTCATAGTGGAACTCTTATGTTGTTGTGCAGCATTTTGTACTCTGAAGAGTGATACCATTAAAAACTCATTAGCAAGAGACAAGGTTCTGGATGACTTCCCCCTCAGGAGCTCAGTTAACAACCTTCCTTCCCCAGCCTGGCAGCCCTGTAGTCACTGGGGAATCTCAAAGTCAAGTTATTTCTGCTTTGTAAGTAGTCACCGTGCTATCCATGGCATTGCAGCTGACCTTTGCAGCTCTGTGTTACCACCTCCTGGTGTGGGATCTGCAATTAGACCTCAAACTTCTGTTGGCATGTAACCTGGAAGGGAATCCTGCCCGGATATCCATGGCTGTGTTGAGTTTGCAGAGGTGATAGGCATTAAAAAAAACCAATGACAACATGGCAGAAAGAGGAATAGGTAAAATTTCCTTTCATATACAGGATGTGGTTTATGATTTAAAAGTTGCCCATTTCTTAGAGATCTTTTAAGAATAGTTAAACTAGAAGAAAGATTTTTCTGCTTGGCTTGATTTAGTCCAGAAGGGATTAATTTAAAGGAATCATAGGATCATATGAGGTTGGAAGGGACCTCTGGAGATCATATAGTCCAACCCCCCTACCGGAGTAGGTCTACCTAGAGCACATTGCACAGGAACTTGTCCAGGTGGG
>BJBW01006503.1:111016-210474 GCA_004320125.1 Scolopax mira
TATACTCAAGTTTGTGCCCATTTCCTCTTGTTCTGTCACTGGGCACCACTGAGAAAAGACCAGCCCACTCCTCCTGACACCCTCCCTTTAAGTATTTTTATGCATTAATTAGATCTCTCCTAAGCCTTCTCTTCTCAAAACTAAAAAGACTCAAGTCCCTCAGCCTCTCCTCATAGGAGACATGCTCCAGGACCTTAATCATCTTTGTGGTCCTACCTGGTGTCCTTACAGAATAAAAGTCTAAAACTGAAACTAGCTGATGAAAATGTGTTTGTGAGTTTGTACTGTTATTTTGGCTTGCTTTCTTGTATTTTTTAAAAGTATTTCTTTGTTAAAAACAAACAGTCACAAGGCACTTAAAGTATGTAATCCTCAGCATAAGACACAGCTTGATACATGAAGGAGAAACTTCCAATCTTGGGATGGAAACATGAAGCAAATGCTATAGACAAAGAATTAGGTTATGTGCTGAAAGCACGACAAATGAGAAACTGTGCTGACAGATGAGCTTCAAGCACTTAAAGCAGAAGTTGCCACCTCATCTTTAATATTTGTACGGTTTGAATTCAAACACACAGGTGTTGACTCCTTCATATTCTCTTGGCTTGTCTCTTTGTTTTGTTCTGAGTATATCAAAGGTTCACAAAGATAACGAATTTTGTGTTATTGCTGTTTAAGGCTTTTTGGTGTCCCTGGATGACTTTTACATACTAGGCAGTGGCTTGGTAATGTTGCAGACTACCAACAGTGTGTTCAACCAAACCCTCATTAAGCAAGTGGTGCCCGAATCCCTCTTAGCTTGGCAGAGGGTCCGCATTGCTAACATGATGGCAGAGGATGGTAAAACTTGGGCAGAAACCTTCTCAAAGTGCAATTCTGGTGAGTACACTTTTTGTGTGAATCTTAGGAAAAAAGCATGCCTTCCCTCTCCCCATTTTCCTTCCCCAGGCAGGATGTGTAACTCTCTCTCTTTGCTCTCATACCTAGGCACCTACAACAATCAGTACATGGTGCTGGACCTGAAAAAGGTCAAGCTGCAGAAGAGCCTTGATGATGGTGCATTGTACATCGTTGAGCAGATTCCAACCCTTGTGGAGTATTCTGATCAAACAAATGTTCTCCGGAAAGGTAACTCCTGTAGTAGTTACTGGCTTAAGAAAGCCATCTCTGTGTGCCAGCTGATGGAGAATGGTGCTTTGTACCTGTTTATGGAACACCCATGCTGAGTTTCAAGTTAGAAAGCTTTGAGCATCCCTCTGTTGCCAGGTCTATAATGTATGCATTTCTCCTGTGTGTGGCGGCAGAAATGTGGTGAACATCTGTGTTTCTTAAAAACAGAGGAGGAAAAATACAGGCTTTGCCTTCTCTCTTATTTTCTTTTTCTTCTTTTTTTTCCGGTGTTATTTTGCCCTGTCTCAAACACCCATGAAGAAAAAGGTGAGCTCTCTTTGAAGCAATACTAAGTAACTGTGGTGCTGTGGGTTTCTTAAAATGTTTGGCAAGTTCAGCACCCTACAATGAGAAGAGCTTTTAAATATGATACAAGTTCTATGTTAGAATCAGCTCCTGAAGCTTTCTGGAGTTCTGTTATCTGATAAACATTTGCAGTTTAAAAGATTCCTTAATCCCCTAGCAGGACTTACAATACCTTGATGGAAAACAAACAAACAAAAATCTAGGTGAAGCCAAACACTCCTTGTCAGGTTTCATTCACAAGTGTTTTCTAGACACTTTGTCAGCATCCAAAAGCCTGAGCTTGTTCCACAAATTCAAGTGTAAGTCTGGTGTTTTGTGCTCCCTTTTCTGATTGCATGCTCAGAAGGTGAATTGGTGAATTGCTCTTCATCATCAAAATGATTGGAAATGCATTTGTTAGCAGCTGGAGTTGTTTCCCTTTGGATTTTGACTTGGGTCTGGTTCCTTGGAAAGTCCTGTCTTATTTTAGGCATTGTCATAATCTCAATATGGCTTTTTGAGATGTTCCTTATTGATAATTTGGAAAAATCCCAAGTCTCTGCCTTATGCTTCATTGGCTCTTTTATCTGTTGAAGAGATGGAAGTAAGGTGTTGCCCCTTATTTTCAGATGTTTGTGCATATTTCAGGTGGTGGAATGTGTTGGGGGCTCCTCTGTGCTGTGTTGTGGATTGTGGTGCGGACAAAAAAAAGCTAATGGAAACCTCTAGTTCTGGCACTCAATAAAGCAATAAAGAGAGCTGCTGTTTTGGGATTTCCTGTAGGATGGAGCCCAACCCCTGGGCTTGGCCACACAGTGACCACTTAATGCCTCCTAGGAGGTCTTGTGGCTGCTGTGTTCTGGAAGGTGGCAGCATGTGTTAGAAGTTAAACATTATTTTACACTTCCAGCATGGCTTTTCCCAGGTACCTAAATGCACATTGTGTATATTGGATAACACAGCAGTCTCTGGCAGCTTAAGCATTAGGAGGGCAGCCCTCAGCACACGGGGTGGGCTAAGCACCCCAGAAGTGCTGCTGTAGAGACCTCAGCCCTGCTCCTGTAACCAGCAGATTTGGCATCCCTTGTGCCACGCAGGGCACCAGACAAGTTCCATCGAGGCCCCTGCCCTGTTCCCTAGCTCTTGGAGCAGCCTAGGTGAAAGAAGTTTGGCTTTCTCAAGAGCTCAAAGTTTGTAGAGTTGCTGACCCCAGCACACTGTAATAGCCCCGTAAGCTGGTATTCAGAGATAATGTGCTCTTGACAGTAGCCTGGTCAGGGTGAGTTTGTACCAACAGTGGCTTTTTAAGTCTCTTTCAAGCATAAATCTAGGAACATTGGAGAATGAGAATTGAGTTCTCAGGGGAACCAAGGCAGGCATTGCTGTACTGAGCCCTGTATGAGGAAAAAGCAAGCATTTTTCTTACATGGGTTGGAAAATTGAAAGACACTTTGGTTTTTTTAATGCCTTCTTTAAGCTTGACTCTTAGGCCAGTACAGGTGAGTTCTAAAAACCAGGAATTTCCTATGTTGCCCTTTCCAGGCAAAGATGGCAAGGTGTTTTCTGTATGTTGACCTTTAAAGGAGGTGGAGGAGAGGAGCCCTGTCTCCAGTTTGGGGATAGGAGTGGGCTGCAGTTCATATTTCCCGATGATGAGGAAGTAGGGCATCTATTTCAGAATCAAAAGCATTGCATCAGATCAGAACCTGGGATCTCAGTCTCTTCTAACCATACACCTAATAGTCTCATTGATCTCTTGATATTGCTGAGATCTTTTGCTTTGGGTGGAAGAGGAAAGCATTTTGTTCTGGAGAATTTTTGCCGCCTTCATGTTGTCCTCTTTACCCCCACTTTCAACCTTACGCCACCTCTGACTTGTTTTTGTCACTGTTCACCCTGTCAGGCCGAACAGGCAGGGTTCACCAGCTTCTGGCAGCCCTTGGTTAAAGCCCTTGGGTAGGCTGGGCCCTGTGCTGTCTGCATGGGACTTGCAGCCTTGCAGAGCCTGAGACACGGAACAACTCTTGCAGGAAGACAACTTCAAATAGCTTCAAAAGCCAGTCACATCTTGGGCTGCATCAAAAGAAGTGTGGCCAGCTGGGTGAGGAAGGTGATTCTGCCTCTCTGCTCTGCTCTTGTGAGACCTACCTGGAGTACTGTGTCCAGCTCTAGAGTCCCCAACATAAGAAGGACAGAGGAGGAATGCATCCAGAGGAGGGCCACAAAGATTATCAGAGGGTTGGAACACCTCTTCTATGAAGACAGGCTGAGAGAGTTGGTATTGTTCAGCGTGGAGAAGATAAGGCTCCGGGAGACCTTATAGCAGCCTTCCAGTCCCTAAAGGAGGCCTACAGGAAAGATGGGGAGGGACTCTATCAGGGAGTGTAGTGATAGGACAAGGGGTAATGTTTTTAAATTGAAAGAGGGGAGTTTAGATTAGATATTTTACTGAGGGTGGTGAGACACTAGAAGACACTAGAACAGGTTGCCCAGAGAAGTTGTGGATGCCCCATCCTGGGAAACGTTCAAAGACCAGGCTGGATGGGGCTTTGAGCAACCTGGTCTGGTGGGAGGTGTTCCTGCCCATGGCAGGGGGCTTGGAACTTGATGATCTTGAAGGTCCCTTCCAACTGTAACCGTTCTATGATTCTTCTGTTTTAACAATTGGGAAAAAAAAAGGTTTTTCCAGATGGGAGAAGGGGATCATCTGTATGCACTGCGTTCACGTGAGACAGTAGCACCTTTTTGAGTCACAACTAAACCCAACTGGTTTGGGAGCTGATGTATCCGTATCCTCCGGCCTGCGTCACTAGAGGCTGGCAAATGTGCTCATTTCTGGAGGATGCCTGTATTACAACACAACCCTTACACAACCTGTTTCCCTCAGGTAGGCTCTAGGTCACGTAAGGAAATGCCAGCAGACAGGGCATTCCCCTCTCTGCTGCGTGTTAGGCCGGACCCAAGCTGGTAAGGCCTCCACTCAGGCAGTGTTCCAGTGCTTATGCTGTCTGTCTGTCTGTCTGTCCTCCCAGTGAGTCACAGTTGATTTTCTTGAGCGTCTTACAGAGAGACTCCTCATGTTGTGTTGGGCTGAAGTTAACACATGGAGTGCTGCAGTTACCAGTGTCTACATAGTAAATCTCTAAGCCAAATCCTGGTGTGTGATTTGAGAAGCAAAATTCCCCTGACAACAGGAACTCAAGTGCTTTGAAGAGCACTTGTCCCTGAAAGCATGCTGCTCCTGGGACTAGCTCATGTTATATCCTCCCTGACGAAACACTCCTTGGTGCCTGCCTTGCAAAAAAAAAATTAATAAAATATTTAAATGTTAAGGTATAGGTATCTATTTTTATTTCTTCCAGGACTTGCTGGAAGGTCACCTGGCTTTTCTGTTTTCTAGACTAGTCTTATTTCAGGCCGGTGTATGTCACCTGCCTAAAACTCTCTCTGGAGTTCTGGCTGGTAACCCTGCCCTTTAGAGTGAGCAAAACTGCAGGATTCACACTTGCTCTTGGAAAAGTCAGGGCAGGGCTCTGCTCTGCTCATCAGGCCCTTAATCCTTAAAGGCAGATACTGGCAAATGAGCAGCTCTTGCCCGTCTCTCCTTATCACTGAGTGGAACCACAGCTTTCCAACCACCTCTGCACAAAGCATGAGTGTGTGTTCTTTGTGGACCTGCCTCCTGTTCACCCCTATTAGCTCCGTGCTTAGTCTGTCTGTCTGTCCATCCCTGGCATCTCACCACAGTGCGTTACTCTGCCTTAGTGAGATGGGAAACAGAGGGGGGAAAAGGCAATGACTTCAAGCTTCTTGCTGGGATTTTTGGTGGATATAAATGATCTTGCACGCCTCTGAGGTTGAGCTGGTGTCATGGTTTAACCCCAGCCAGCAACGAGGACCATGCAGCCACTTGTTCCCTCCCCCATCCCTAGTAGAGGGTAGGGAGAAAAGGTGGGGAAAGAAAAAAAACCTTGTGGGTCAAAATAAAGGCAGTTTAATAGAAGAGTAATGGAAGAGAAAAATAATAATAATAACGGTAAAAGAATGTACTTCTATGGGAAGCTGAAAAAGTCCTTGACAGATATAAACATTACTTAGCAACAACTAAACCAATACGTGCTATTAACATTCTTCTCATACTAAATCCAAGACACAGCAGCTACTAGGAAGAAAAGGAACTCTATCCCAGCTGAAACCAGAACAGCAGGGAAACCTCTGTAGGAGGGCTGTGGCCACTCTGTGTGTTCACCTCGGACTCCTGCAAGTCTGATCTCAGCTGTTTTGCAGGATGAGTCCTCAGGGTGGAAGTCTGGGGGTGGATTGCGTGGGTACAGTCTCCAGTGGTGTTATACTGGGAGTCAACCCTGGTCGTGCTGGTGACTATTGCCTTATTTTCTTGTGTTCAGACCAGTTTGACGTGTTATTCCTCGACATGCTGCTCGGGCAACGCAGCATGGAAAATGGTTTATTATTCTTCTTTGATATAAACAAGGTCATTCAGCTTTTCTAAGTGATTAACAGATTGGGTTTTGTCCCTGGCAGGTTACTGGCCTTCATACAATATCCCTTTCCATGAAAAGATTTACAATCTCAGTGGGTATGCGGCATACGTTGAGAAGTATGGCATGGATTTCTCTTATGAGCTTGCTCCGAGAGCAAAAATCTTCCGTCGAGACCAGGGCAAGGTGACCAGCTTGGAAAGCATGAAGTACATCATGAGATACAACAGTAAGTACTGTGGAGCTGATCCTAATAAAGCAACGTTACTTTTATTTCTTGAATTATAGTGGGAAGCTGCAGGCTGACCTACAGATCAGAACTGTATTACCTTAGGTGAGGAGTACATCCAAAGCAAAAAGATAATACAATCTTACTGTTGAGTTAGGAAACCAGGCTAAAATTACTCTTAACAGGAACAAGACAGGGTTCTTTCTAGAGCAGGGGCCCTCAGGCTTCCTGTTCAACCTTTCCAGAGAGCTTCTGATGCTCCAGGAGACTCTGTGGGCTGCTGTTACTCGAAACACCTACAGCCTGTCAATCTTGAAAGCTTTAAATCTTAAGCCAGAGTTAGGTCAGATCAGACCAGAGAATTTAGTGTAAAACTTCAGGTCAGTTTGGCCTCTTTTTTTTTTTTTTGTTATCCTGTTCGGACAGAATGATCTTTGGTAGGTAATGTGCTGCTCTGCTTTTCCCTGACAGGGATTTAACTGGATTAAAAACAGCTTAATTAACTTCTCGCTAAGTCCATCTCTGAGTACCGATAGCTTTAGATGCTGTATTTTCATTCCCAATTATAGGGAGCATGCTGATTACTGGGTTTGGGGTTTGGGAGGCCTCTCCCGGGGTGGGGTATCACTACTACTACTGTTTAGGCTGTGAGTAGCAGCCTGCTTGTGGATGTTGAGGCTTGTCCACCTTCCCCTCCTGGCTTGCAGCTACTACAATGGGGGTTTGGAGACTTTGCTCCTTGCCACTTATTTTAGTCCAGAACAAGAAAAGAAAGGCTTTCACTGCTGCATTTCTCCCTTCCCTTCTTCTCCCTTCCCTTCCTCTTCTGCTTTTTTCTCCTGACAAAGTTCTTTTCCTCTCATGATGAAGGTTTTGTCATGTGGAGTTGCAGATGTTTGTGGTTAGAGTTGGCAGTGGTGCCCCTGCAATGCAGAAATAGCTGTATGGACTTGGATTGGGAGCTTGTCTACTTAATGTCCTGTCTCAAGCACTGACTTCCAGCTGGTACCTGTGGAGGAGCATGAGAGTGGTGTGACAGACCCAGGTTTCTGCCAGGGCACTTACCCAGTTTTTAGTGGCTGGAGCACTTTGCATCAGTGTTGGAGGCTTTTTGTGAAGGAACTAATTGTTTTCTTCTCTTCCTTCCTTCCTTCCTTCCTTTTCTCCCAACCCTGCTTCTCCCCAGACTACCAGCGTGATCCTTATGCTGAACACAATCCCTGCAACACCATTTGCTGCCGGGAAGACCTGAGTCCTTCTTTCCCAGTGCCTGCAGGCTGCTATGACTCCAAGGTAAATGACCTCAATTTCGGTGTCTGCTGAATGTTTGCTGCAGCCTCTTTGTGCTCCTGTCAGACCTGTAGCATGTAGCAGCAGGGCAAGCATGGCCAGGCCTGTCTGGTCCCTCTTTCCATGCTGTCTCAGTGCTTGGGCAGATCTTCAGATGGCAATTCTGTGCTGAGTCCTGTCTCCTCTCCATGACACCAGTTCTGGCACAGCAGAGGGCAGAGAGTGCAGGGGAAGGTGTGCGAAAGAATTATGTCCATGGGAACTTGTGATGTTTAGGGGTTAAACCCCACAGCCTTGCAGCAGGAGGAGCCTAGGAGAAGGCCAAAATTCCCACCACTCAGGAAAGGTGACTGTTGCACAGCCTCAGCCTCCTGATCATGGGGACTCTGTGGGTGCCTCCCAAGAACCCACAGGAATGTGTTTTCAGCCTCATTTTAGCTTTACCTTTGCAAAAGCCTGGCTCTCCCGGGAGTCACCCTGCTCCAGGGCTCCACCTCTCTGTGAAACTGCTTTGAGCCAAGTTTGGTAAAAATCACTTTGCTTTCTGGGGAGCTGTGGGAAAATCCTTAGCCCCGCTGTCCTGAAGAAAGCAGCAGTTTTTCTAGGGAGGCATTTTAACTGTGAGGGGGCGATGTGTGAGTAACCAGCTGCCAACCCTGGTGTGCTGGGAAGTTGTACGGTGTTTTAGCCTGTTGCCTTTCTGGATTGGGAGTTTGGCTGCCAGGATGGGCCTTGTGGAGGCTGTTTTGGCATTGCCCGTGCTGTGTGTGTGTGTCCAGTCAGCTTGGACAAGCCCAGGCCTGCTGTAGTGGCCAGTAGGAGCTCCCAGAGTCGGTTATTACAAGATGACTGCAAAAAATTGCTGTGTAGAGGTGTCTGGTCAGGGAAGTAGGTCAGTGCATGCTGGTTGTGGTCCCTTTGCCAGCACAATTAGGGAAGGGGCATGGGCTGTGCTGGGGGAGGGCAGGGGACCTAAAGGGGGGGGGCACTTAGACAAATAGCCCAGAGCAGAGACAAAACCTGGCAGTAATAAACACTAAAGGCAATTTTAGTGTCTCTGAGTTTGGAAAGATGGAGCAGGCTTGGGGACCTCTTGGAAGATAATGAAGGAACAGGGCAGAGTCTGGGCA
The DNA here is from genome assembly GCA_004320125.1 of Scolopax mira. Classification (NCBI taxonomy): domain Eukaryota; kingdom Metazoa; phylum Chordata; class Aves; order Charadriiformes; family Scolopacidae; genus Scolopax; species Scolopax mira. The sequence continues at coordinate 119,620 of BJBW01006503.1, forward strand.
GAAACCTTAACTCTCTGCTGCCTTTGTCTCCTTTCCTGAATTACCCTGACCGTGCCCCCAGAGGACAGCCCAAGTGTTTAAGAGGCAGCAGAGCTCAGGTCAGACCCTCTAAGCAGCTCCAGCTGTTTCAGAGACACCCAAATCCAGGGAAGATCAGGCCAAGGGCTGGAGGGAAACATGGGCATCTGCTTTGCCACTGTCCTGCAGCGCTGGCCGCTCTGAAGGTGCCTCCCTGCAGGGCAGGAATCCTGCCTGACCAGCGTGCAATGTCCTTTGCTCCCTTTCTTATCTCCTGGAGCTGTTTCTGCTCTGGGGGGGCGGGTGCATGTCAAACAGCAGCCCACCCTTTTGCCCTCAACTCCTGTCTTCTCTTGCAGGTGTCTGATTTTCGCCTGGCATCAGCATTCACAGCCACGGCCATCAACGGCCCCCCGGTGCAGGGCGGTCTCCCCGTCTTCACCTGGAGACGGTTCAACCACACGCGACACCAGGGCCTGCCAGAATCGTACAATTTTCATTTTGTCACCATGAGGCCCATCCTCTAAACCCAGCATCAAAATATTCCCAAATGGGATTTTTCTTTCTTTTTTTTTTTTTTAAGAGAAATTTTCATTCCTGTGTGTAATAAATCGACCTGGATGTCCACATCCCGTGCCTTACCTGCTTTCCCTTGTCCTGCCCGGGAGGCGCTTGGTGCTGACATCAGCTGCCTGGGTGCATGTTCTGCTCTTCTGAGCTATTTGCACAGCCCTTCCTCTGGCTGGGATTGATGGGAAGCTGGCATGGCCCTGCTTTCCCAGGATCTGAGCCATCGTTGCAGCTGTTCTTGGAGCAGGAGGGAACTGCAATGCCATCAATGAGAGTGATTTATTTCTAGTAGCAACGCGGGACCTGCCTCCAGGGCTGGGCCAAGCCAGGTGGCTGCTTTGGGCCGTGGTGGCCTGATCTCAGAGCTGGCTGGATGTCTACTTCTTATGTGAGCAGCACCTGCGAGATGTGCTGTGGGTGCATCTCATCCGGGAATGTCACCAGCAGAGTCAAGGCCATGTTTGCCACGGCAGATCAGTGCTCTGTTGTCTACAGAGCATGGCTTCCAGTGGCGTTTGCAAGGTTTCCTTTCTCTCACCAAAGCGAGTTGTCTCACCTTTCCTTTGCCTCACCAAGAGGTAGTGAAGGGACGTGCCTGGTGACTTCTGAAAGCAGCCCGGTGCTTTTGGAAACACCCCCCACAGCCCTGCTCCAGCAGGGAAAGAGCTGTGTGTCTGTGCAATGGATCTGTAGCTGATTGGCCCATGCAGTTGTTCGGTGACCTCCTTGCCTGCACCCTCAGCTGTGGAGGTGGAACGTGACAGGGAGATGGCTGTGAGGGCCGGGGCTGTTCGTGTTGCTGGTAGTGACCTGTGTTTACACTGAGGAGTCTGGGCACTGGGCAGTTGTGCTTTAGATGTTATACATGTAATTAGGTAAAAACCAAATGAACAGCTCTTTCCTCATGGCCTTGATGGTCCAAGCTAAACAGCGCACAGCACTGCCCTGCCTGACCAAGGTGAAGACTGAGCAGTGTGAGATTTTTGGTTGACCCAATGGAGTTTAGCTCCTGTGATGAGGAGGGAGGGAGTGACTGCAGCAGAGGTGAGGTTCTACCCTAAAAAGCTGGCTGTCACAGTGTTCTCAATCTGGCTTGGTTTAAGCTGCTGTGCAAGAAGCCGATGCACACACAGAGGTGAGATACTTGTTTACATCATTTCTGCCAAGAGATGGGTGCTCTTGGCAGATGTGGCCCATCCACAACACTGGCACGGCCTGGTAAGCTCAGAGTGAACTATTTATGCTTTTCAAGTAAGAGCTCAGCAACAGTTACCAGCACTTTCTACAGTTAAGCTTTAGCCAGCACCATCCCATTGGTTCTTCCTGTGCCTCCCCTCTACTTAAAGTGGTAGCAATTTACTACCCTGCTCTGTGAGGAGGGGCTTTTGTTAGTAGGGGGCTTTCCCTACCTGAGAGTGGGTAGGTTTTTGGGTTTTTTTTTTAGTATGTTAATGAGGGTAGTTCACTCATAGTTCAAGCGACTTTGACTTGAACTCCTTTGGCCTTGTTAGCAGCTCTATTCCCCTTGAGCTTATCTTGGTATTCCCTTGTTTTAGCTAATTTATGGTACCCTCCTGTTCTTTCTCCAGGGCCACATCTTGCTAACTGTTTACGGTGGTTAATTGTACCCTTTGCTTCTGGTATTTCTCCAGCAACAGTAGGGCTGGTTTCTGCCAAGGGAAGAGAGAGACCAGAAGTTACCAGCAAAGCTTTTGCTGAGGATGAAAAATCCATGCAGGGACTGAGGTGATTTGTTTGCTGGAGCCGCAGGAGGTAAGTGTGAGAGGCTGGAGAGGGGTAGGAGAGCACTCTGTAGAATGACTTAACTGCTGAAGTACTCGCCCCAGAGCTGCTTTTTGTTCTCCAGTACAGCTCTTTGTTGGGTGAAATTCACTGAGCAAAACTACAGGGCTGTGGTAGCCAGACACAGGTAGCCAGAAGTTGTGTGTGTTGCTGCATGGGCCACTTCCAGCTGGGCCTGTGCCAGAGGGGGGCGAGGGTGATGTTCTCTGGGTGCCTCTAGTGACCCCAAGGAGATGGTGGTGCTGCAGGGGGGGCTTTCTGCCAGAGGCAGCAGGGAGGAGGCATCCCTGGTCACAGTTTTCTCAACGCAGGACCCCCTCCCTTTCCTCCTCCCCCTGAGCTTCTCTCATCAGAGAAGGTGTCTTCACTGGGTGTCTTCACGGTCCCTGGGTCTGCAGGGACATCGGGCTCTTTGTCAGCCCTTGCCTCAAGCTCTATGTGTAAGGAACACCTCTGTAGCATTTTTGGCAACACCAGCCATCCCTCCCTGCCTGGTTCCTGCTGTGCTGAACGAAGGAATTCAGGGCACCAGGGACTTGGGATGTCCCCCCGAGTGTGAACAGCAGAGCTCAAAACCAGCCCTGCCTGTGTTGGGCCCCGGTGGCTCTAAATATCTCAGAGTGATAAGGGCTTGGAAAAACCCTTCCCCAAAGATGGGGAAGCTCCACCTGCCATGGAGCTGTTTGCTTGGAGCCTCTCTGTTGTCCCTTGTCCTCAAGGGTGTCTCACCCTCTGCCTGCTGTCTCAGCTTTGGGAGCTCACAGTGAGGGACACCGTTTGCAGCTCTCGACCTTCCAGGGCAGCAATCTCGATGCTTTTTTGGATAAGCACCGAATATGAACTAAGTGCTCTTTTTTTTTTTTCCCCCCTTCTTTTTGCGTAGCCCTCAGGTCACTGCCTGCCAGAGACTGCATTGGATTGGCCAGGCTGCCACGGGCGTTAAGGAGCACACTTGGAAGGAGGAGTGGAGCTGGGTGAGGAAGGGCAGGTCAGGGAGCTGAGCCCGAGGCAAGAGGAGAAGCAAGAATCAGCTGCTTGTTTGAGACTGGAAGGACAGCGTGGCCAGAGGATGGCTGTTTGCTGCTTGGTGTCACTCCTAGGCAACCCAGACAACACGGCAGGTTGTATTTACTGCCTTTTCACCCCATCTTATGTAAAAATAGTAATGGAGAGGTACTGTTTGAAAGCTCGCCCCCAGGGACCAGGAAATTGCCAATTAATGACTCTGTTGGACGGTGTTTGTTTCTGATGCTCCCCCCTGCAGGGAGCAGAGGCAGCAGATGTGCCAGGACCACTTGTAAACATGGAGGATTTTGGGAGATCTGCTTTTTTCCCACCTCGAGCTTCCTGCCCTGAGGCAGGAGCTGCTTTGTGCTCAGACCCTGCTGAGGGAAAACAGAGCCCTACTTTTAAGAGCCCTTTTCTATGAGTAAATGTTTATATCAGTGGAACCTTCTGAGCTTTAAGACTCTAATCCGTGTGACTGTGGCTAATTTATTGAATTTTTTTTTGCCTTTGAGGGTTGTGCTGTTAAAGGTCACTGCATTCCTCTTACTCTGCTGTTCTCTGTCCTTTCTTCATCAGCAGGCCCTCCCTGCTTGATCTGCCAACCACAACCTCAGGAGCTGGGTCCAGCTCCTCTCCCAGGGACTGGAGAAGGTGGCTCCGAGTAGGGCAGCGTGGACCTAGAGGCAGGGGAACAACTGACAGCTTAATTCTCAGGCAGGTGCATAAAGTTAAAAGGTCTCTTTTATCATCTTAGTCCCCTCTGCAGCTTGCTCTGGGGAAAGAAACAACTGGAAAGCGAGCTCTAAGGAGAGGGTTGGCAGCAGACATTGTCCCCTTTTCCATATCCTGTGGCTTCTGTGTTCTAAATTTAAGATTTTCAGGCTTGGCTAGAGAGGGACTGACTTTTGAGGGCGAGGGGGATTGAGAGGTGGTTGTGATAAAAACTCCTTCCTTGTAAAACCTGCAGAAGAAATTACTCCTCCCAGCCAAGACCCCAGAATGGCCACCACCTTTTCTGTTCCTGAAATCCCGGAGTGCTCTGGGTGTTGGCTTACTCCCTTCCCTCTACACCAGCACAAACTGCCATTACAACTGTGCTTTGGCAAAGTGGTTACGCTCTACTTTATGATAAAACCAAGGGTCTAAACTATGTGCAGTATGGATACTTTTATTCTAAAGAGACTGTTTAAGATAAACTCTGTGCTTTCAGGTGTGATTGTGCAGGGATCGCTTAGAGTCCAGCATCTTTTGGTCAGTGACTTGAAGCAAGTTTAGTAAGTGACAGAAAACTAATTATTACCCTCACATGTAAATTAATTACACACCTTTGAATTACGGGCTCAGCACTAACTGGGGGGAGGCACGTCAATAACTCCAGGTTCTCGAGTTCTCTACAATTTGGCAGCAGAGTTGGGTCCAAGAGGCAGCTTTTGCTGTCCTGGGTTCAAAAGTAAGGTTGTGTTACTGGTTTTCAACTCCACTGTACAACATCTTCCAGGGGGCTGTGCCTGGCTTCTACCCTTGAAAAGCAACAGCTGTGGGGGGAGGCTTTCTTGACCCCTGCACTAAAACACCCTTTCTGTTACCCTTAACTGAGGCAGTGAGTTCTGTGCAGGACAGTTTGCCCCCTGGCTTGAGAAGCGGGGCCAGTGTGGCAAGCTGAGACCATGGCTCCACCCTCGAGGTCTGACGCTGAAGGGTGCTGTGCAAAACCCAGGGCAGCCCCTGTATTTTGGCCACAGCCTGTTGCTAAAAGGAGGACAGCTTTTTCAGGAGTCAAACCCAGCCCCTTGGAGGGAGAGGAGAGTCGCACCAACCATCTGCCTTCCATTCTTGTCCCTTTCTGGGGCAGTTTTGGGGTGCAAGTTACCAGATTCTGTCTGTTCAGGATACACATACCCCTTTTTTTCCTTTGATTTCCTGGAAGTTACAGCATTGCTTTTCTTTTTTTTTTTTTCCTTTCTTCTGTGAGGAGGGCAGGATCATGCAGTTGATGTTCTGGGAATGACCTGGAGCCAAACCATCCCTGTTTTACATTTGTTCCATCAAACCTGCCAGCCTCCAAAGGCTGCAGTGTACTCAGCTCCAGGTGGCAGCACTTGTGAGGAAGAAGAGCACCCACTTGACTCTTTCTGAATGAGAGGTCTCCTGAGATGTCTGTAACTAAGCACAGATGACTCAAAATCTTAAAAACCCAGTAGTTTATTTCAAAGTATAAATTTCAGGCGTGTCAGACAAAAACCCCACTACAGTTAACACAGACACACACACTAATCTATAGTACATACAAAAATGGGGAAAGCTTGCAACTGCACACTTCAAACTGGACATTAACTCAGTCCTTCTGTGTGTGTGTGGGTGTGTGTATTTACAAGTCCAGCTGCAAAATAAAACGAGAAATCAGATTCTGAGTTTCCTAACAAAGGATTCTGCACGTTTGACTCCCAACAGCCAATAAATTACTAAAGCTGAACAGGACTCCCCAAACAGCTACTACCCAGATGTCTTATTTACAGCTATACCCCATTAAATTAAGACAGCACTTAAAATATATATATATGTGTGTGTGTGTGTATGTGTGTGTATATATATATATATATGTAAAAAAAAAAAAAAGAACGCTCAGCCTGCGTAATGACAATGAGAAATAAAGATAGATTTTTAACAGGTACTTAGAAGGGATGAAAAGGAAACTTCATTCGTTTGCTTTGTCTCAACTATCCTTTTTTTTTTCTTTCCTTTCTCCCCTTGGTCTTTGGAAAGGGAAGAGAGATTTTGGTGGCAGGGCTGGCTCAGTGTCATTTGAACTCCTCTCCCTCCAGTGTTTTCATACAATGCCCATCCCATCCAAACCAACAAAATTAAAAAAATAGATATTTAATATATCAAGCTTCTATTTAAAAAATCTGGATAGATATTTTTGACTAAAGGAAAATACTAAAGAGTTTATAAGAAGGCAGAATCACAGCTTGATTCTGTACAGTGTAGGCAATACGCTGATACTGGGGAATGGCTGTTTGGGGAGTAGGGACACGACCTGTCCCTACAGATAATACAGATTCTAATTTATTGGACATTTAAGACAAACAGCATCAAGGAAGGGCTGAAGTGACTATTTTTGTTACAGTACAAAATGGTGCTCGGATCCTACTATTGGGCCCAGTCGTGCTCCCACTGAAGGCACGAGGGGTTTTGAAGGAAGCAGGGCAAGACCCCTACTTTCACAGGGAAGACGCCATGGGCATTTCCAGCCTTGTGCTAAAACCCTCGGGAGGGGTAAATTTTGGTGCTCGGGGATCTGGCGTGGCCACTGGTATCACAAATAATTCAAAGGAGCAAAGTCCAAGACCAAGTGCTGCTCCTGGGGAAGCTGCTCAGAGCACGGAAATAACTAAAGGCAAAGGGGAACCTTCCCCTTTTCTCAAGCTGCCACTGGAGATACAGTACAACTGCAATACCTACAGTCTGCCCCCTTCCTAGCATTTAATTATTTTAATCCAATAAAGCTTTTTTAGACATACACTGAAATAAAGGAGGCCAGTGAAGCTGTGAGTAGGAGGAATACCTGGAAAGGAATGGCATTTGGCCTTCAGGACCCACAACAGGGCTCCTCTCCAGCCAGGAACTGAACTAACTCAAATTACTTTCACCCTGGACATCCAGATGCCCTTGTATCACACAGAGAAAACAAACCAGACCCAAAACCAACCCAGAAAGTAAATGAGGATGGAAAACACAGCTGTAGGATCAGTGCTGGCTTTGCTAAAACGTGGGGAACTAGACCCGAGGTGGCACTGCTCAAATGTCACATACCCAGCAGCAACAGCGAAACACTGAGAATAAGGTGGAAAAACTTGCACGAAGTGCAGAGAAGGAACTAAACCCAACTTTTCCACTTAAAAGCCATCTAGAGATTTTTAGCATATTCCAAAGTGGACTGATTGTTGGAAGCCTCCAGCAACTAACACTTCTATGAAGCAGAGCCCAGTCTAGAAGCACGGCACTAAGACCTGCACTGAACCCTCTCGAGATACTTCGGTAATACTCTCAAATAAAGTCTGTTAAATGAAATAAATCATTTCCGAATGTTTGCTGCTAGCAGAAACTGAGTTTCTCAATAGTTTTATCATTTCTGGAAGATAAAAGATAATAAAATTAACCAGCCAATCTGCAAACGCGGAAGAAGTGCCACGAGTTAAGGAATTAAGCAATACTCCTGTTCGTGAGCAGAAGGGGTGAATAATCAGTGCAGAGATCTGCCCCACCAGGAGAGTGATCTCACAGAAATGGCACGGTTCTCTCTTTGCACGTCAGGCATTCAAGAAGCAGCTACTTTGAAACGCCTGCCTTGGCTTGGAGACTGAACTTCAAAGTCAAGCCATGCTTTAGCACATCCTTTGCCACCACTACTTGCTTAAGGCCCTGAGATCAGACCTCGAGCAGCTCTGCTGGGATGAAACAAAAGAGAAGTCAGCTTTCAGCCCACACTGCGATGGCTTCAGCCCACAGCTGGGAGCTGGCTTATTTCATCTGGGCACAAAAAGAAAAATCAACTGCTCTCTGCCGAATGCAGCAGAAAGGGATCTATTGAGCCAGAAGCCAGGTTTTACAATCAGGTTGAAAACTACATCTTTAGTAAATAAAGATGAGTCTTCTTTCTGTAAAGATACAGCCCGCAAAACCTCCCGATCCAACACCAGACCATCCCTAACACCTTCACTGGAGGAAAGTGAGGAATTCTAACACAGGACTCTCCCCCCTGCCTGTGCCAAGCAAGACAAAGCAAAGAACAATCGTGACCTAATCGCAAGCACAAACTATAGGAAAGCTCACGTATAGTTTGGTCTGGAATCACAATTAAATAAGCAGCATGAATTCTAGGTTGCATTCTAATATTTATTTTAACTTTCAAACTATAAAATCTCATTGTACTGATGCGGCCAGCGGCCCTTTGGTACCACCTCAAAGACATTTAAAAACAAATAGCCCAAGGAGGACTTGACAGCCATCAACTGGAATGAACTGCTCTAACCTCTAACACAGAACTGGCTTTATAAGGACCCAACTTAAAGTCCGTAAGTAGACTAAATGCATCATTAAATAATTATTCCTTGAAATAGGCAGACAAAACATTTAATTAAATATAGAAAAATTCAAGGCAGTATTGATTATTGGCACCAGTAATACAGGGACAACTGTTACTCAAAGGAAAGGTTACATATTCTTCACGCAAGAGATTCAGTGTGAATCTTCTCTCGTGATACTTGGGATTTAGACAGTTTTTCCTTGCCCAAATCAATAAAACTGCTGTACTTTACTTTAAATGCAAGTTTCCATACAGAAAATACTCGTTACTCACCTGACAGAAGTGACAAACCCAGCTACATGAAGGAGTGCAGTAAAATAGCACAGACAGAAGTCTACGAAGTCGTTGCTTTCACCGATGAAGGTTCTCTAAGGGAACACAACTGAAGAACCCATAATCTCACAGCACATTTCACTGGCCATGCTTTGGGATTTAATTTTCCCCACTCTTTTTCAACCTTGCTTTACATTTTAAAATGTTGGTTTTAAGAAAGAGAGCACTGAAATGAAAAAAACGTTGCCTTCTACAGCTTTGTTACACGGTGAAGTAGATTTTAAAAAAATAAAAAAAGACTCCCTTCTAAATCCGCCATTTGGTTTCACTGGACAGAATGAGACCAAAAAGTGCAAAAATAACCACCTTACATCTACTTTCTTCTCCAGGTGTCACCATTTGGTTCTGCAAAAAGCACGTTTAACCTGTTCACGACAGTGGGCAGATTTACCAATGTCTTTCCTCGGCTCAGAAGCATCACGAAAGCACCTATTTTAACATTTGCAATTGCTCACGAGTTTTAGGCCGGTGTCTTAAAATAGTTTCTAAACAGTTCTGGGTGCTTTAGGTTTCTGCAGAGGGAGGCAGGTGATGAGACAGAGAAGAGGACAGGGAAGCCAACTTCTTATCTTTTTGTATGAACCGAACATCCCGACGAGTGCAAAGGGCAAGAAGGTCTCATGGTGCCACATCACAGGGGTTTCTTCTTTGGCTGAACTGCAGCGTAACAGCTTTCCCGAAAGAACGGGGAAAGGCTCTGGTGGAAAACACTGTCTGTATTCTCTGAATAATCTTGACAGGACAAAAACCAACTCCTTGAGAATTACAGTGAGGAAAGGGTTGAATGATATCGCAGAGAAAAACCGGCAGATGTTGCACCTCCTGGTCTTTACGGAAAGAATAATTACTGCAGGTCAGGAAAGTGAGAAGCAGAAGGGCAAAGGGAAAAATAACTCCAAGCAAATGAAAGCACATCACAAGGTATCTGGCTACATTTATTTCTGAAATTATTCTGTAAGGCACAAAATAAATCTAAAAAATAGGGCTGGATGTATGAGGGGAGGGGCAGAGAAATCATCTGAGCTGGAGAGGTGTGAATGCAGCCTCTACAATCCAGTTTCAGACCTGACCTAGGAACGCTCCCACGGGGAGGGGGCAGGATGGTGCAAGTAGAGGAGTGTGATTTAGGAGAGGCAGGAGGCAGCGGGGCGATTCAAATTTCTTTTTTCCCCACCACCTCTGACTTCCCATACGTACTGGTTCCCTGGCCAGACTCAAGTTCCCTTCCCTCCCCTTAGAAAGCTCATTACAGTTTGTAAAATCAGACCAGACCACTCCATTTTCCAGTACAAAAGCAAGACCTTGAGCCACCCTTCGAATGGCATCCTGCTGACAGAGCGGTGGGGGGCAGGAGGCAAGTCTGCTCTTGCCCTCTTCTCCGTGCCTTGACAGGCATTACAGATGTGTGTGCTTTGCTTCAGACAAACTGTAATTTATTATTTTGTTCCCACTCTGAAGCAGAATCTCAGGCATCCAGGGTGCCCTTGGCTAAAGGGTATGTAGGTATCTGGGTGGAACAGCTCTCATGGAAGGGAAAATGCAATTTTCAAACAGCCCATGACTTGAGCTATCCAGAAAAAACAGGCTCTCTTGCTGCAGGTGAGACTTTATTTTTCTTTTGGTTCCGAATGCATGTAGTGTATCACACAACTGTCTAAAATCATCCTGCAGAGAGTGGATTTAAAAGTGAATTTCATGCATGGGATCAACCCTCCAAAACGGGGGCAATTCTTGGTATTAGGACAGGTTTAAAGGCTCCAAAGATCTCTAGTTTAACTGCTCTGGGAAGAGATGACATCTGTGGACTGGGGGTCACAGAAAGGTCCAAAACGTCCATAGATGTCCTTAGCCCGGACCGCAAAATAGTATTTGCTGCCAGAGACAAACTGAGTGAGAGTGCACGCCATAGGCAGCGGGAGGGCCTTCACCTCCCCGATCTTCTTCCACTGCGAGGGCATGGTGGCACTCGGGTCCTCGTGGTAGGCGTAGAGATGGTAACTGTCCACAGTGGCACAGCTCCGGTCCACCTCCATGACGCTCCAGGACAGCACAATACCATTCTGGCTCTGTACCCGTGCCAGCTTCAGCTGGGGCTTTTGAGGTGGAGAAGTGTTGGTGGCTTCAGGGGGCAGACGCGGTGGCTGCGGCGCCTCCGGGAGCGGGGCGGGATGTATGGGGCGCGGTGGCTCCTGAGCGAGGGAAGAGCAATAAGGGAGAGGTCAAGAGTCTACGGCAGCGGAAGGAGGCCTTAATTCATCATTTTTACAGGCAAAATGGAAGCAAAAGAAGCCTGCAATCCCCAGCCATCACAGCTCTAAGTCCTGGGTGTGGGGAGTGCACGGGGCAAGAGAGTAGCAGCACAGGTTGGGAAGGGGTGGGACCAAGGAGGCCGTAAATGATTATTATTTGCATAATAATAATTATGCTGTACAGATGATCACTGCCACAGTTATTTCCCTGGATCCTCTTTGCTTCCCACCCAAGAGGCTGTGGACTGGACACCGTGCCCTTTCCCAAGGCTGAGCAGGGAGGTTCTCCATGACTTGGAGCTAATCTCCATCGGGGCTGCTGTTCCCTTGTTACCCAAAACGCCGCCGGCAGCGGATTGGGCTGAAAACGCCTCGTCTTTTCAACAGGCGGGTTTTCAGTCACAGAGTGGAGAATGAATAAAAGTGCCACATGGAGGATTTTATCCCTTGAATTGAACACAAAACCTCAGCCTCAGTTTCCAGAAAATTTTGAAATAAGGGCACAAATATGGTTTTCCATTGCCTGATTTTTATTTTTTTCTTTGTTTTGTTAAAAAGCCCAGAAACAGTTCTAAGGTCTCTAATTTATGTTAGTTGAGATGAATTTAGGAGTGTGGTTACAATGACTACAAAATTTTGTTATTCTTCAAGCCAGGGGTCTTTGAAGTTGGAATCTGGGGCAGTTACTCTCATCTTAAAAGTGTTGTGTATGGTATTGGCTTGATTTATTCTCACTGATGCATGAAGTTGAATGGTGTCTAGATTGAAGGGATGGTGAGACACCACCTTGGTAATGTATTTACCATTTCAGGACATCACTGGTGATGTGACTGGCTGACAGTGAGCACGCAGACAATGCATTTGTTTCAGTCTCAACAACAACAACCATATGAAACATGTCCAGCTCTCGGGATCTCAGTACAGGAAAGACATGGACCTGTTGGAGCAGGTCCAGAGGAGGACCACAAAAAGGATCAGAGGGATGGAACATCTCTTCTGTGAGGGCAGGCTGAGAGAGTTGGGGCTGTTTAGCCTGGGGAAGAGAAGGCTCTGGGTACACCTTATAGAAGCCTTCCAATAACTAAAGGGGGCTTGTAATAAAGATGGGGACAAACTTTTTAGCAGGGTCTATTGCAACAGCACACAGTAATCATTTTGAAATAAAAGAGGGTAGATTTAGGCTAGATGTTGGAAGAAATTTTTTACAATGATGATGATGAAACCCTGGAACAAGTTGCCCCGAGAGGTGGTAGATACTCCATCCCTGGAAACCATCAAGGTCAGACTGGACAAGGCTCTGAGCAACCTGATCTAGTTGAAGATGTCCTTGCTCATTGCCAGAGGTTAGGATCAGATGATTTTGAAGTGATACAACATAAGCTGCTCTCACCACCCGATGGTGGGTTCCGTAGGTCCCAAGCAGTGATAAGGGAACTCTGCCCACTGAGCATGATGGCCGTGCTATGGAATAGCCTTCTGGCCAGCTCGTCCTCTCTCTGCTCCCTCTTAGCTTCTACGGGAAGCTGAAAAAGTCCTCGACTGATCTAAACATCACTTAGCAACAACTAAACCAGTACCTGTCATCAACATTACTCTCATACTAAATCAAAACCACAGCAGCTACTAGAAAGAATATGAACTCTATCCCAGCCAAAACCAGGATGTTCAGTTTTGCAAACAGCCGTACTGAGAAACTGTACTGAAACTCATTCAATCTGTACCAAACCATGACTAAACCTTTTAGTGGCAGTTCTTCCCTTGACTCTACACGTTGCCCGCAAACAACTCCTGGACAATTTTTCAATATGTGCTCCTGGTGATCTGGAGAACTCTGGGGCAAGCTAGAGGTAACCTCTGAGGTAAGAGGTTGCAGAGCTTTTACCGTTCTCAGCAGAAAGTTGCTGTAGGTGAGAGGGTGGTGGATCTGCACGTGACCTGGCTGCAAATTATCTACAAGGCATCGCTAAGAAACAGTCTGAAAGATGTTAATGCAGAGACAAGCCTGAAAATAGCATTAAGTAATTTCAGAATGACTACTCACAGCGTGCACTTGTGGTGGTCGGTGATGCACTGTAAGCTGAGGTGCTCCAGATCCAAGAGTCAGTCCGTTGTTCATCACATAGGTGGTTGCCTGAGGCATTCGTACTGTCATGCCTGTAAGAAGCACAGTGAACACACTTTTGAGTACTCAATACTTAAAATCAGCTAAACAGAATGTTGGAAGACCAACTCCTTGGTCTGGATGACACCAAATTTCGAACTAACACGCTCTCCTCAAACTGCCAGTAGACTGATTAAGTCCTGCCCGACAACAAAACCACCTCCCTCCCCCTGAAGCTGTAAAAGTGAAAGTGAGCAGATGCTTGTGTCTGCAGAGGGGACAGAATGATGTTTAATAACTGACACAGTGAAAAGTGGGCGAGGAGGGGAAGTGCAGGAGATACAGGGAACTTAAGTAGGAAAAGAAAAATTAATTCACTTTGGGATTCAGAAAGGACAAGATAAATGCTGCTGCAGCAGAATGATATCCAGTCAGTATTCAAATGTCAGAGGCTGGGCTGTGGATGGCACTGAAAACAAAGTCACTGTCCAAGAAGCTTGTCCTCCCTCACAGAATGGACACCCCAATGGATGTTCCTCACAGGTGGTACCATGTCATTCATTCCCACAGCAAGCTGCCCTGACAGGCAGGAACAATCTAACTAGATTTACAGCTTTGCAGGTAATATCCAGAACTCTTGTAAAACTGTCAAGTTTTCATTTTATACTACATCTCACTCTCTTTAACATTTTGCCAGTTTACTGTTGGAATATGTTTGTTCTATGAGCTCCAAGCTTTTGCTAATTATTATGGGTGGTCTAGGGTGTCCCTCTCTTTCTGTCGAGAAATACAAGATTTGGGGCAATTTCCACCACCCTTTAATTCCATGCTTGTATGAGATTGAAGCATTCTAATAATTCAGAAGAGAAAGCTCACAGGGCAACGTGTCAGGAGACCACAGCTATTGTATGGTAATTTCTAAAGAGTCATCAAACTATGATCATAGGTAATGGCAGTCTGCAGCATGGAATTCAGAGCTCTAAATCTTAACACTTTATTATAATAAAATGCTGAACTCTATGTTAATTGCTTCACATCTTTTTCCAATTGGCACATCTATCTGAGAAGATAATGAAGCTGTGCAAACTCCTGTAGGATAAACAGTCACCTGAACGGGCTATTTCTTATCTATGAGACTCCAATCAGATGCTGGTTTAGCCTGACTTCGATTTTATCTCACGAAATTACAATAATCTGAAGAAAGATGGACAGAAATGCCTTTATAAGACATAAGGTACAAATTTTGCATTATTTCTAGGTATGCATACTACTTGGCTGAGGTCTAAGTACAAAACTATAATTTGCAAAACACTTTGGATGAGTTCTCACAGCTAATCTTTTGAAAACCAAGTAGCAAGATCTTACTCCTGAAGCATCTGCTACTGACACGAAAGACTGTTTCAATGATCATATAAACCAATACCATCAGTAGCAGCATCTCTGAAAACTGTGTAACAAAGACTGAAAAATGTAGAATGGACTCATGACAGCTAAAAGGGATCAAGAAACACGATTGCTGCTTTGTTAACAGCACATGAAACCTCCCCTTGAAATAATTTGTATTCTAACTTAAACTGGTCTTTTACCTACTCAGGCTGACCATCTGGCTTCCTTCTCCTGAGGTGCAGGGAACGCACAATGATATGGAGAAGCCATCATTTTCTTATGTCTTATGTGGCTTGTCAGCCAATAGTACTGTATAACACAAACACATGCTTTCATGTATTTTCAAGCCGGAGTAACCAACTGTCTCTAACAGAATCACAAAAAAGACCAGGTTCAAAGGGACCTCTGGAGATGACCTGACCCAACCTTCTGTTGAAAGAATGCTCTTAGGTTAGGTTATTCAGGGTCTGGTCAAGCTGGATCTTCATTATTTTGGTGGAAACCTGCCTTATTTCTGAGAATTTGTAAACAGACAGCTGTTTACAGGATAAGTATTTGTTGTATCATTGGAGCATCAGGTCAGAAGCACACTACACAGAGAGATCTGCTGTCAGATGACCTTGCCCAAAAACCCATGAATTCCCTACCTCATTGAGTTCTCCTAGAAAAGCCATTAAAATAGCTATTACCTATTAGATGTTCTTCAACGACGCATTAATTATCTTGCATGTCTAGCATTAAAAGGTATTCCATAGGTATTAATAGTGATGTGTATTAAATCATAATAACTGCTTTAAGAAGTGTTAAAATTCTGTCCAAACCATGTACGTTCTTTTTGGTACTAAAGCAGAAAATACTAATTAAAATAAGTAACGTAAGAGAATGCACAGTTAAGTACTCAAAATTCATTCCAAACCAACGGGTAGATCACACATGTCTAACTTGTAGCTAAAGGTAATGAGGAAGAAAACTAAGTGTGGGCTGAGGTTACTTTGCCTTTTATGGCCTTTTCCCAACAGGAACACAAGATGCAGACGTGCCCCTCAAACGATACTGCTGGTCAGAAGAACCTGAACTCAAAGGCACACAGCACAAGAGTTTAAGAAGTTTTAAAAACTATGAAAAAGTTGTCTGAAAAGAACAATAATTTCCTCACACCCTGACATTTCACAGAGACTGTTCAAGAACTGTCTGATCAGCTTCTGTTTAGGAAGCGCAGCTGATTTTTCACAGCCTCTATGGCAAAGCAGCTGAATCCAGCTGAAAGAGATATTTAGAATTAAATTGTTACAAACATACATACGTATTCTCCTTTCCAAAAACCATTGTTTCAGAACAATGAATTATTTATTTCTGCACAAACCTACACAGATAGTGTCTTACATGGCTCAAGCATGCAGTGTTCCTAGTCTGGCTTATACAGATGGTGTCTAAAAATTCACTACCTGGATGTCACAAAAGTAGGCTCATACTCAGTGGACTAGAACAGCAAAATTTATGTTTAACATAACGGTGTTAAAATAACCATGGTGCAGAAATTGTGGGAAGCTAAAAAAAAGGTCAGTTGAGATGCATCACCTCATAACAAAATATAAATTATCATTTAACTTTAAAGTCTTTATTTTTGCTATCTGCTCCTCATTTCAGAAAGAGAGTTTACTGCTATGGGAAGATGACAGTGACACTGATAGGCCTATTCTGGTTTGCAAAGTGAAGATAAACTTGCCAACGTCTCTAGTCAAGGAAACTTCAGCTTGCATCAATTTCTGATACATTTGGTGAGAAATTTTATCTGTCCAGGCCTAGAGAAAGTAAGAAAATTTGCTGGGCATAGGATATCAGAGATTATTGAGGAATTACATGAGGATGTCTGATAGAAATCTAACTTTTAGGCTGGAAATCAAATATGATTTACTGCACACTTAAATGTTTTAATCTTACTCTATAATAATAAATGGTCTCTAACTATCTTTCTACAAAACACTGGTGGCTCATCACCTTACTTTTTGCTACCTTTTAAAGTATTGTGCGTGTCATCCAGAGATGCTTAGCTGGCAGAATTAGTGCCTCAGATGATTTAAATCCAGTTTTTCCTCATTCACACAGCTGCAGAGGGAAGGATTTCTTAAAAGCCTGAGATTTTCTCAAGCCTGTAAGCTGGAAACCCTAGCCTCTGTAGTTGAGTAATGTTGTCAACAACCCAAACCAAACCCCAAACCCCAAAACCAAACAACAAGCACAAACCAAATCCCACATCCATCAGATAGAACATGCTAAAATGTGCGTGGAAGAAAGCATCCCCTACCTCCAGCTTGTGGGTTGACTGGCCTTAAACCTGGGCTTGGCATGACAGCCCCTCGTACAGGCGTCTGAGCTGGTGGTGCAGGAAGAGTGGTGTAAACCACCTGATGGTTAGTGGGGGTTCTTGGTATTGGGAGTTTTGCAGCAGTTTGAGTCATTGGCCGATGAGTTACATTCACTGTTGTCGGAGCTGGAAAAAAGACAGACAGACCACAAACTAGGATGGGATTCCATGACATTAAGCTGATAGGCCTGTTCCAAACTACACACCTCCTTTGGAAAACTGACTCATCCAAGCCACGCAAGAGAAAAACTCTCTCCATGAAATTCTGACTGCAAGAAAACGGCCTAAACAAACAGTAATTTTCAACAGAAATAATAATACCAATATATGAACAAATTCCAAATGGAAAATGTTAAAGAAAATAAAAAGGTTCTGAATGTAAGCACAACTGTGGAGAATATAAAAGCCACCACCAATTAAGTCTGTAGAACAGATCAGTCATAAGACAATTCCAATGCCAACTAACCTTCAACAATCATCTACAGAAGAAGAGAATAAAATAGAGGAAAAAAATATCTATTTTCCCTTATGTTAGAAAGAAAAGAAAAAAGAAAAAAAAAACCCACACTCCAGACAAAATAACATTTAACTAGGGATGGAACCTCAATGGAACATTCACTTTGCCAAAAGGATTAATTGCCAAGTGCAGGTGGAAAGAGCTAGGAATGGTGCTGCTAATGTTTTTTTCCTGCATTACTTAAATAATGCAACACCTACAGTTTTATTCTCCTTCACTTTTACAAATAACAGTGTATTTAATAACTTCCATGACCAGGAAAATTTGCAGGATTTCTTCCACCCCCTGGAATTAATTTGATCCTGAATTGTTTCCAAACCAACTGGACTATCTATCCCTTCACTTCATCAGTTAAAAAATAATAAAATTACAGGAAACTGACTAGAACGGAGGAGTAAAAAAATCACTCAAATATTTTGAATATTCACCTGAAAAGATTAGCACAATGTAGAGCACTCGAGAATCTGGTTTAAGAAGAGAAAAAAAACCCCAAAAAACAGTCACTGCATTCCCATAATGATGTAAAATGAAGTTACCTGTAGGTAATACATGTATTGTGGTCTGGGAAGGTCCACTCGTTGGCACACCTGCCTGCTGCGTGGGGTTTGGCTGCAAAGGCTGCAAGGGGCGAGTCAAGGGCTGGGTGGAAATGCTCAATCCCGTAACAGATGTCTGGTTTTGCTTCTTGCCATCTGCTTTAAAACACAAAATGCAGTTGTAAACAACAGCAAACAGAAATAAAAGCATCACAGAGGTTTAAATTAAAAATCTTTTTTTTCCCCCGTCATTCACAAAGTAGCAAAAAAAATTTCCTAGCATGACATTTGTTTGATCTTTTCATCCTGCAAACAAAACTGTAGAAAATTCACTCAATTCCTCTCACTTTCATCATTCCAACCTTTTCCCCCCATACTCCATGATGTTCCATTCTATCATCACCAACTCTGTATTTCATCCTAATTTCAAAACCTGAATTTAATGGAGCGTTATACCAAAGTCTTTAAAAGTTTCTATTAAAAAAGAAGAACCTTAAAGGCCTAAACACTGCAGTACTTGTTTTGTTTCAAAGTGATAGAGCTTCCTAAACAAATCTTGTCTACCTTTGATGTTTACATGTTATTTGCTGACTCTTATCCAATCTGCTAATCAGCCCTGTTTGTTGCTGTTCCATGCTATTTTCTTAAAGGGAAATAATTTTGGTATTTATAGAAAACTTAAAAAAAAGGCAATTTGTTTTCTCACACTGACACCCCCCTCAACGTGACTTACTGTCTTGTGAGAAGTGACAAATAGTCTCTGTATCTATAGTTTACTATGGCAGTATTTTTTACTGCTTTCATTTATTTGTGACAACATAAAATATTCATTTGAGTGCAGGTTTGTACGTAATCAAGCCTGTGCACAAGTTGAATAGCGAAATGAGAAGGTTTTGCCTGGATATTTCAAATTAAGAGTAGTAGCAGGCAGAGAGAAGGCACCATCAAAATGACAAAACACAAGACGGAAGAGCTAAGTTAGGGGCACTCATTCAAAAAAAATTTGCCCTAGTAAAATCACACATCCAGTGGCCACTAATCTACTAAAAGAGCATATAACATAAAAAAACACATCAATATGTATTTTACTCTTGAGAAATCGTATCAACAATATACTGAAGAACACATTTAGAAACTATCAATTAGGTATACTAACTAGATTTCAAAGCATTAAGAACAGGGTTAATGGCAGTGTATCTTAAAATGTTGGGGGTTTTATCAGCTGGAGACTATTTTGATGGTCTCATCGAGCTGTCCTTAACAAGCTTGAAGCTACTAATATCTTGAAGTAGCAGTACCTTTAGAACTGTTATATGACAAATTAAATACAATTCAAGACCATAAATACAATATAAATTGCAGAGTATGTTGTCTTTCCCCAGGCTGAATAGCCGAGCTACTTTACCAAAGCCATCTGACAAAAATATAATTTTCTTTTCTTTCTTTTTTCAATGTCTAAGAAGAGCAGAAAAGGGAGGCTCATTTTGTAAACAAACAGTGAGATGTTCCCTGCTCTTTCATCAACTACCAGATCTTGTGCTTAGTTCAAGCTGCTTTTTATTTTCCACGAGCATGAAAGATCTCCCAGACTCAACAAATTATTTGAGTCTGAAGAGACTCCTACAGAGATGCATACGCCTGCTTGCTTTGAATATTGACAGATTGATGCACAGCTCAACTGATATTGGGTAATTTAAGTGATGTGAGTGCATTCTTAGTCATGACTTGGAGAAGACTCATCAAGTCATCATCATCCAACTAGTAATTTCTCTGGAGATTTTCAAGACCCGACTGGATGCAGTCCTGAGAGGCATGCTCTGACATGCTCTGGGTGGTCCTGCTTTGGCAGGGGAGTTGGACTAGATGATCTCTATGGTCCCTTCCAACTCCAAAAATTTCAGTGATATTCAGTGATATTCAGTGAACCCAGGCACGCTACTGCTGTTAAAATGTAGTTGAAGTGAAAATGACAAAAGTGAAGGCTTTTTCGGTTTTGCTTTTGTTTTTAATCTCACACAGAGTTCTCCAATTTCACTTGTTCCCAACAAATCAAGAGCCCTGTGGAGATTCCAGTTGCTGGAAACTAGGTCAGGACTGTACCTGCCACAGGAAGTGATGAAAGACATCCAACTCGTCTTCATTAAATAAACGGAAATAAATAGCAAAGGCCAATTTAGCTACGTAAGTGAAAAATCAGCCAGAAAAAGAGGAAGACTGGTGCATAGCAAGCACGGGACTGAGGTTAAAAGTAACAGAGGAACAGTTCCAACACTAAATGAGCACAGCATCGTATTCATGAAAGATATGAAACTGGAGGAGACAGGACAAGCTGATTCATGGAAATGAGCATAAAATGGAAATCATTACTAGGGGAGGTATAAGAAAAACTCCAAATCTAATAAACAAAATTGCAGAGAAGAGCGGCTAATTTCCATGCAAGAAAACAGGCCTACAGTTATAGCGGGAAGGAGGTTTAATCAGCATGCTAATTCAGAAGTGGTATAATGGAATTAGAGAACAGCACACATATGCCTAAAATGCAGGAAACTACACATGTGTCAATCAAACAGCTTATAAAATAAAAATGGATACCTGTATGTATTTAATGATTTTTCCAACAAAAAAAATAAATGCAAAAAAAATATGGAACGTGGCTGGTTTTGAGAGCACATTTTCCTAGATTACAAATCCACTTTAGAGTAGGGACAGGTATCAGCTATATCTTAGTAGTTTTAGTATTTTTATGAAGTAATTTGATGCAGTGCGCTGCATCAAAGAACAGCCAGGTGACTGTACAAGCATTGCAAGATACTTGCAGACAGAAAAGTATCTGAAAAATATCAGAAAAGACCACGAGATTACTTGGTCAAAGGATGACAACAACTGTTCTGAACAGAAATTAACAATGGTTTCTCAAATGTTACACAACATTTTCATTAATAATTTTTGCACGCCTCAGAAGGTGTGCACTACATTTAGTTGCCAGTGTACTAAACTGGAAGATGCTACCAGTATGGAGGTGGATCAAAATATCACACAGGAACAAAGCTGTAATTAAAAACCAAAGCTTTTTATTACATATTTGTGCAGTGCAAAGCACCAAATTACTGACTCCTCACACAAATTCTAAACATAAACCGATCTGTGAGGCTGCAGACCTCAGTGAGAGTCTGGCTTCTGCTTTGCAGTGAAGAAACCCACAGGAGCTCACTCGGGCCTGAAAGTACTTAGAGAAGAGTTTTTATAGCTACAGGTGCAACCATGGTGTCGATTTTTAATGGTAATTGTGAAGACATACTTCAGGCAATAAGGGAGGAAAAAACTCTGAGAAATGTTACTTTTGGTAAAAAAAAATTAGCTGAAATACTTTGCAATACTGTGACATGCTACTTTAAAACATGGTGGGGTTTTTTGGTGTCTTTTACAGAATATTAAATAGGACTGGGTAGCTTAACCTTACCTGACAGAGCTCCACAGTCCAAGTGCAACCATCTTATCTTTTTGTGAACTAACCCTCAGAAGAGATGACACTGATAAAAGCTTGATTCCCTACACTATTCTGACTCCCACATATGCAAGTCACAAAATCACCAAAATCCTGGCTAGAAAGGACCTTTGGAGGACATGTCCAACCTCGTGTGGAAGGTGGACTGTCACCAACACTAAATTAAAAGAGCTGTAGCTTTGCCTTGATGAATGTTCAGAACATTCAAGAGTGGAGCTTCTGCCATCCCTGTGTGCTGCATTCTTGCACTGTCTCTCAGTTTACTCTTTGCCAAACATGCCATGGTAAGCCCATCTCTTCTCACAGGTCATGTACTCCAGGTCCCCACCATCCCATCACCATCTACTGGGCCCTCTCCAGAGCTACCAAAACTCTTCTGAAGCCAAAATTGGACACCGAATTTCAGGTGTGGTCCCACCAGTGTCGATTTGGGGAGAATAATAAATGAAATTTAAATGACAACACACTGTTGGCTCATATTCAATTCAGTGTCCACCATAGATCTTCTGCTAATAGAAGTACCAGGCTGTCAGCTGTCTGCACTGCATAACGTGTCTCTAATATTTGTGTACCACATTAACTCCTTTGGGTGGTAACATTCCATTTCTCCCTCACTGAAAGAAATGCTACCACATTTCAGTATGATTTTCTATGTGTGTCTAATATAAATACAGAGCAAGTAAAAATATTAAGAATGAACGTGTAGGACGTGAACGCACTGGCTAGGGAGACAGCTACTGAGGTTGTCTAGAGGAATCAAAACTCAGTGGCTGGACATCAGAATGCAGCGTCAGGGCAGGCATTTGGAGACTATGCAGAATTAAGATTTTTATCTCCAATAGTAGAAATATCAATTTTTCAATTAAGATGACAGTGCAATACCAACCTTAAGCACAGACTCTTAGTACTTCTCTGAAATACTACAATTCTTTGCTGATCCAATGCTAATTAGACCTGCCCACAGTTACACAAGACTTATGAAAATGTATTCTTTTAGAAGATGAAGTGCATCCACGCTGCCAAAGGATAGAAGGGCACAACTGTATTTGCTCTAATCCTGGCATACAGTCTCACAGCAAAGAACAGACCTGCATTTGGTATCTACTCTTGCACACAATTTTTTCAGTCAAAAGATTAGAAGCTGAAGTAATTTAATGCCTGAATACTTACTGTAGAATGTAAAGGTCTTTAATTAATCAGTAAACAGAAAAATAACACATCTAGAAGAACCTTCCAAAATATAATAAAGAATTTAAACATCTCAAATAATTCCACAAGCCTAACAGACTTAAGCATAGACAGCAACAATGTTTAAATTAAGGGAAAGGCAAAATCTTAAGGACTGTTTTACCAGCAAGTAGAATTTCTTTTATTTAATGCCTATCATAATTCTTTAATAACAGTCCTTTTTAACTGAAACACGAAAGAATAAAATACAGTAAGCAGAAACTGAAGTTTATTGCTTTCTAGCATTCAAGGGATGTAACAACACTTGTAGCTCAATTACCCCTGTGGCTAGCAAAATCTTTTTCACTCACCTTGAGAAGAGCCATCATCCTCTTCATCCAGTGTAAGATCAATGACACCTCCTGAATCACTTCCTGTGACCTTCCCGCTCTGAAAGACAAAACTCCTTCATTTTGCAAAAGCAAATCCAGGGAACACAAGTGGAAAAGGGATACGAACTGAACATTGAGAAGGAGAGCCCTCAGAATTGATGCACTTATTAGAAAGCAACTGACGAAATGAACAGGAGGAAGAAATTTCAGACAGATTTCCCAAGACTTGAAAAATAGGCAATAGTCAAATGACAGTACTGTGGTATCAAATAAAGTATTTTTAGCTTTATAAGGAACTAAAAAAAAGATCATAAGCAGCATACTGTGATTTTACAGATAAATAAATAAAAATGTGGTGCTATAGAGTATCTATCTTTCAACTATGACTCTTAGTATTTTAATCCAGTTGTAATCTGTGCTTGCCTCTATAGGAGTATAACCTTTTGACAGAACAGTCACCAGGACAATACATCACTTTTCTTGAGACAGCTTGGCCTATGTGCCTTAAAGAAACTGACTTCAAAGTAACAAAAAGGGAAAGCTACACTGGAACCTGTAATGCTTATAAAACATGTCATCAAAAGCTATCAGAAAACTCTAATTGTATCCATCTTTTAAAAGTAATTTCATTACTTCATTTTTATTCATTATCACAAATTTTAGCATTCTGTCATTCTACATATGAAGTAATCTGTAAACCATATCTTCAAAGAGGATGAAGGGATCTTTTAAACTATTGTGAAGGCTAAATGTTACAAAAACCTCTAGAGGATCATCAAACAAGATTTATCTTCTGGATCAATTGCTGCCCCTTGGCTGTTCAGACCAGGGGGAACCAACATTTTTCTTTAGGTGATGGAAAAAATACTGGAGGAGATCCTATATATTTCTGTGTTTTTTAAATAGACTTTGTAGGAAAAAAAAATCTTGAATTATGCCAATTTCTAGTACCTTAAACTTGCTGCAAAAATTAGGTGGTTTTGTTTTTGTGGAAGAAATGATAATTTATTGTTGGACTGCTACCAGTTTATGGATTAGAGTAAACCAGGTTCCTTAGGACAGACAAACGGTTAGGAAAGGAACATAGTTATCAAAATGTCTGAACAATTAACATGAAAAAAGCATAATTTATCAATCCCACATGGCCTGTGCAAATGCCAACACAGTAAATCCTATGAAGATTAGAGATTTTTGTCTGGACAGATGCAAAAAGCCTAAACATTGAGATTACTTGCTCTAAGACCTTTCATTTGGGTAAAACTCAGCCTTTAAGGAGGTCCTAAAGACAATTCTCACACAGACAATGCTTTGACGAGAGGGAGAAGGGTATGATTACTAAACGCAAACAAAAGCTGTGTCCAAATTATTTGTCACTGAATTTGGAGTCCCTGACTTGACTGATCTCTTCACTATGCATTATTATAACCTCATTTCTTCTTGCCTTAAATTATAATGCTGCCACTACTGAAATTCTGCTAATAACCTACATGATAAACAACTTGAGTAAGAAATACCTAACTACTTAAATTCACAAGTGATACAAGAGACCTCTACAGGGATTCTATCTTTGCTATACTGAGAGAAAAATCTTTCTGACTTATTAACCATGGAATTCTTTGGTTGAATTATTTTTATTTCAAAGACATTCCAGCTTCAATTTTCTGAATATGATGAGCTGATTTACTCACTTGAAGCTTAAGTTAAAAGCCACATGCAAATAATCAATGATTATTTGATTAGCATGAAGTCAAGAGGAATTTCTTTTCAACCTCATAATCTTCCCAGTCAATGATGTGTAATTTTGAACTATGGGTCTCTCTGCCAGAAGAAAGCAGACTGAAAAATGGAGAGGGAGATTTATAAGGAACTGGAAAAAAAAAACCCACCCAAACACTAAGCTATGCATTTCTCCCCATTATAAAATACCTTACTCTGAAGTAATTTCCTTTCAATTTTTCCTCTCCAAGGAAATCTAAATCCTTGGAGAAATACTCTCTCTGAGAGGTAACTGTTCTGAAGCCCTATTTAACCATGCCAGTTGAGAAAGTCCTTTGAATTTCCAAGTCAGCAAGTGTCACAGCATGCCTTTTTTATCTTGGTGTATCTGTATGGCCAAAATCTTGAATTAGGTAAAACAGGCGACTATAAAATGATAAATCCAATCAGCCAACATGGTCTGTCTCATACATTTACTTCTCAGGAGGAAATATCTTCTTGTGGCTTGACATACTACTGAAGGTCTTCTACTAAACAACCCTGGTAGCAATCTCATCAACAGGAACTATAAGTAAGTAGTTAAGTTCTTTCCACAACCCACACTAGAAGTTGCACACCTGCAGGGCAGTGTTTTGAGAGGTGCTCTGTGGTACATCCCCAAGTCCTGGTTCCAGGGCACACACTCCAGCTACTACAAAAAGATGCTGTACTTCACACACAGCACACATTCAAGCCCTGACTCCCCAGAACTAGATTCCTCTAGTACCATCCTTGAATGAAATTCAGGGGTACATGAAAATTTTAAGGAAACCCCAAACACTGAAAATGCCACACATTGTGTTTCCTACCTAGGGGGAGTACAGTGTAGGAATGTTGTCACTTACCACCTGAACAGTTAAGACTTACACATGGAACCATCTGGAATCATCCCTGCCAAAAGCAAGTTTTCAGAAAATCCTGTGCCCAACTAATCAAGAAAATAACCCCACCCTTTTTGAGTATAATGACTATCTCATTCAGAAACTCTCTCAGGGAAATTTTTGTTGCTACAATGATTTGTGAAACTCCAGTTTAGAACCGAGCTATGTTTGAGGGAAGGCTAGTCAGAAACAACTGCTACTGCTTCTGTAAAAAGAATGGAATGGGATTCTGAGGAGGAGACTGCCATGTCACACATCAGAGGAGATTTAGACACGTTGCTCTGAGCAAAATTAGAAACCAGCTTAACAAGGCTTGCAGCACTGACAAAGGCAAAGGGAACCCTGATATTGAACTTCCAGTCATCTATGAACTACCTTCACACAAGTCTTTCAGCTCCTAGCATTAGGGTTCCACAAGCATGCAAGCATTTGGGCAGAAACCAGTAATGCAGTAAAGCCAAGCCGAGGCGAGGCATTCTGGCCTGCTACCAGTTTTCAGCTTTCTCCAAATGCAGGAAGCCAAAAACCTGAACCCGCCTCAAATGATCTCCGCAGAAGAGCACAGATGCCGGTGATACAACCGTAACAACCTTGTCGTCAGCACAGTTCCACTAGTGAAATAAATAAAACCATTTAATAAGAATGCAAAGCATACGCCTGGTTTAGTTCACACATTGCCTAGCAAGTCTGAGTAACAGAAGATTCAGTGGCCTTAGAATATCAAATAAACAGAACGGAAGCAAAATAACCACAGTAATATGAAACGATCTCCATCTATTTAAAGATCATAGTTACAGAAAAACCAAAGCAAACAAAACCACAATCCCCCAAACCACTGTTTTGTTTGTCAGAACCAGAGCACCAGTCTCCAAACAAACCAGAAGCGACCCACAAATCTGACAGCTGACCCACAAATCTGACAGTTTACAGCAGCATCTGAGTAGTTTCTAGTTATCAAAAAAAAGTTTACACTGAGTTTTTGAAGAAACGTCAATCTCTTTTTTTCTATCCTGCTTAACAGCTCATGTATCTTAATGTATATGCCTTTAAACTCCAAGTAAGTGGAAATCCTCCAAAATACTGTCATTCACACTGCCCTTTTGGACCTGTTTTATTCATAGCTGGTGAAGTAACTTTGTACAACCTGGAAGTAGCAACATCAAGAACTGAACCATCGAGTTAACCACAACTGTATCTGAGCCGCCTCAAATTTAAATCTTCCTCTACTTTCATATAGCAGACAGCAGTGTAACAGTCTTAACACAAAACAATGCAATGAAACAATCAAATTAAGAATTAAGTTAAAAATTAAGTCTAACAATTCCTACTCTGAAATGTCACAGCTTTAAAAATAAAGGTGAAATTTCTTTTTAAAAAGAAAGCAACAAAAATATGAAACTTCATCTTTTCCTGACTTCCTAATATTAATATAGTCACATGTTTATTCTTCATCTGGTCGGTGAACTTCCATTTGCAATTAAGATGTTTTGCATAAAAATGATGTGTCCTGTAACTTAACATTTCATACTTAAGTCTACTGTAGATCCAGCACAAGAAGATGCACGTGATTTGGAGATGAAAGGGAAAACACTAGGGGGAGGTAGGTGAAGAGGGCTGCAAGGTGTGATTAAGAGCAGAAACAAAGGTGAAAAAAGGAAGCAGGAGGAGGAAGAAAAAAGCAGCAGGGGAAAAGAGAATTGCAAGCCAAGCACAGCTGAGCGTGCACCACCACAACTACGGAAGGATGGTGTAAGCGTGTGTAATGCTCTCCACTATTCCCAGTGCTGTGTCTTTTTCCTGAAACAGCCAGGCAAGGAGAAGGCACTTCCCATTTACAGTCTTGATCTGTTTTGAAAAATGTGCTCTTTAAAGTAAATCTTTTCAGGTTGCGGGTCTTCTGCCCCAACTGCTTCAGTTTGCGAGTCATACCCACTGCACTGTGTTTATCACTACAGAACCATCCCTGGGCTCTGCTTGCATGCCAAATGACCCAGGCCAGCATCCAACTTGGCAAGTAAGGAGGAGAAGTATTTTAATGCCAAGCCCAAAACTTGTGAAAGCAGCAAATGGAAGAAAGATCACAGAAGAGGGGCAAAACCCAAGAGTAATCCTCATCCCTTTGAAATATCTGAGTGAAACCTGAAACAAAGTCATAACCTCCTCTAAACAGCACGTAATCAGTTAAGTGTGAGCTGCTGTATAGTGGATATGGAAGATACAATAAGGAAAAGTATGTGTAAAATGAATACAACTATTCAGATTTGTGCATTTTTCTCACTTGAATTAATATTATAAATTTGTATTTTTACGTGCTATACTAGCTGCAAAAATTTTGCTGGAGTTCTGATTTTTCCATAAAAGAAAAAAAAATCTGAAAATATTTATTTTTTACCATGAAAACTTGTAGAAGTAGTCTTTGTTTTAACTTCTTACATGAAATATCTGTTCATATTACAGTAACTACACAGTAATGACAATAATTCAGGGTTTTCTACAAAAGGTTAATAAAAATAATCTCTACTCAGAATTTCATGCATTTTCCACTGCATATGCTATGACAACATAACATGTGCTTTCTTCCAATCCTAAGCCCCAAAGTCTGTTTCACAAATAAAAAAAAGTACAGAGAAACAGAGGTACTGATATACTCATGGGCAGAAGTGCCAGGAAAAAGCAGAATCATGGTTTTCCTTGAGGAAGAAAATAATTGTACAGTGACTTTCTAGAACCAATGCCATATGGACATTATAGAAATTTAAAAAAAAAGTGTAATAGAAAAAGAGCTCCTAAAAGTAATGAAAATCCGGAAACATGTTAGAAGTGCATAAACACAGTGAACATGTCACCTGAATCTGAAGTCACAATTAAGATTTGCAATAAAACCAATGTAAATGCTTTATAATTAAGGATTTTCTTCCTTCTTTTGGAACACTCTCATATCCCACATGTCATTGACTGCAATATGTAATATTAACCTACAACTTAGTCAGTAGTAAATTAATAAAAGGAAATCAAAAAGGAATCAGCCTTGCAATAAAATGAAGGGCTGTCTCTGGTGTTGAAGTCATTCTGAAGCATCTGCCTATGGAAAAGCAGGGACACCAAGAAAGGCTGCCATCTTTTTTAATGTTCTACCACATGCTGAGACCATTTCACACTGTTGTAAAATACACTGTAGAGGGAGAAAGAATATCACCTTAGCTTTGCTATCCAGTAACTTTCTCATGCAAACCACGTTGATTCATCATTTGTAACTTTGAGGGGGGGGAAAAAAAAAAGAAGAAAAACAGGGGTGCATGTGTGTATAGAAAAAAGTTATTCCAATTCCACGAGGAAAACAAATACAAGGAAGGAGACTGAATTTAAAGGTGAAAGCACGTATGATAGACACAATATTGAGAAAATCTCCCACCATAACCACAACTGTTAAATTTAACAAAGGAAGTAATCAGAATATCACAGTGTATATATATCAATGGCAAACGACTTAAGAAAATTGGGAAAGAAATCTCTGAAACTCAAATTGAAAAGCAAAAGTTACCTTGTACATAATTTTACATTACAGCACACATACACACCCCAACGCACACATTGTTGTACCACATGAAAAAATCAAGAAGTAAATGTTGGTATTCTGAAGAAAGTTCTGAATATGCACTTTGCTATTCACATATGATACATCTAATTTAGAAAAGGTTTTGGTATTATATAACGCCACGGTTCAGTTCATCACATAGAGATAACAGTGCTATTCATTGTAATGCCACCTGCTTTTCATAAAGGAACATTTCAGTATGTAGAAGTAAAAAATGAGGAGAAAAAAATGCAACAACAACAAAAAAATACATTGCAAAATAAAAATGAATTCCAGGGTAGTAAAGATCAAAATTCTGAAGATTACATGTGGCATCCTGACACAGTGCAGACAATTTTTTTATTAACCTTTTCTACAGTAACGAAACAGGAAAAAATCTGGGGGTTGTAAAACAGACGATCCATGAAGCATCCCACCACCACAATCATACATGACGCACCAGGGCGTTATATAATAGCAAAATCAGAGCAATGTTAAAGATATGTTTTGGGAACGGGGCGTGCGTGTGGGGAGGGTGGGGACACAAGCCCACCACATGTTTAGTCATCCATATACAAAAATACAGACTTCAAACACAAATTATTTTTTAATACTTTTTGGAGTATATTTCAGTCATTAACCGCTTCAATTTCAAGACTTATTCCTCCTTAACCTCTATTTTTTCCAATGAAGTAACTCCCACAAAACTGAAGTAACTATTCCAGCCTTGCAAAGCTGACATGAAAACTTATTTGACTGGGTATTTGTCATCTCTTACCAAGATAAAAATGTGAATGATAATGCAATGAAGTCAGCATTTTACTGAGATCACAGTTTGCACAAACAACATTTCAGAGGGCTGCAGTACATGTTTTGATAGTGTGTAGCCACATACCTGTATAATACTCAAAACACTGTTAACAGACATTTTACATATTGCATTTACAAGATTGCTGTGTTCCCTTTATTCTTTATCAGTACCTAACGATGCAAGCATGGAAAAAGTGAATAACCAGTCTTAGAAACTTCTATGTGTTACATGCCCTCTCATTTCTCTGGTGCAGAGTAGATGTTGGTTCTGCTAGCCCTATTAATAAGAATCATAAATCAAGAAGGCTGTCCAAACTGCTGGGTTTAAGCTCTAGCAATCATAATTCCAAACAAAAGCCATAAAGAACACTTGTACACAATGCTTAAAGTATTTCTCTACTGCTGTGATTTTGATTTTCCTTTAGCAAACAGTTAAAAGGGTATATTATAAACATATACATGCACACGTGTGCACGCACACATCCCTTTACTGGTTCTTACTCTTTTAAGGTGAAACATCTACCTTGTCTCTCCAAAGCCCACTCAGATTTTCCCAGCAATATTATGTGGGATGGCCATCCTGGATAATGGAAGATCATCTTAGTAACCAATAAATGTATTTTATTTATACTACTTTTCATATTAGCTTAATGCAGCTTTTAAAAGATACTATCCACGTCTGGTGTAATGATATAATCAGTTAGATTGTTTTAATATTCCTCTCAATTTTTTTGGTCTAAAATGACAAATTGGAGCCTAAAAACTAGAAGTATATTTACTTATTGTAAACTACTCTCAGTAACTAAGTATGATTTAGGTAACATAACTAAGGTCTCAAAGAATAACAAACCACTTCAAAAAATGAATTAAAAAAAAAAAATTATCTGAAAAATTGCCACCAAAATGTCATGTAGCTGAATTGAGTGGCTGTTGTAAGGAACAAAATTTAAGTGAATCCATTTTGTACTTGTATGACTTTCAAACTGTCCTGCTAACATATTTGTTATTTAAATTTCTAAATACACTTCTAATTGCAGGTAAAGGTTCCACTTCACAGAAGAGAGAGAGTTGCATTTTTAAACATCACAAACATAACCCCAGGGTCAGAGACAAAAATCAAATATCCTGTTTTACATATATAATTATGCATGTTTATTTTCAGTGACAAAACCACATCAATAATGCTTCAACAATATAGATTTAAGAGCTGCTTATAAATTGTATGCTGACATATCCACTTTCTTCACATTGTTTCCCAACAGACAATCACAAAGTTTGTTACACATTGCAAAGTAGAGGGACAGGAGTTGTAAGTTTATTAACATTTTACCAGATGAATTTCCAACAGTCAGCAAAATAGCTTAAGTTAAACTGTAGTTCAACCAAACAAATCAAGGCATGTCAGAAACAATGGGAAATGGATAAGACACTGGTGGATTTTTGTTTTTTTTAAAAAAAAAACAAAACAAACCAGTACTAGCAAAAAAGGTGAAATGCACAGATGAAATTCAGACTGAAAAAAAAGATTTACTCCATAAAAGCATAAGGTGCATCTGCAGTGGGGAACAGGGAAGAAAAGACTATTCACCTGACCTGGTGTTTTAATAACCGTAACAGAATCATTCTTGACAGACTGACTTTATGCCAGCTACTTTTAACACATCCAACCCCATTCAAATTTTTTCACTGTTATTTTACATCATAACATAATAAAAGCTGCTTTCATAGCAGCAGTCTCAGACTCCCCTCAGTATACCATAGCTATATTTATATATTATATATAAGTAAATCCTGTATTTATAACTGAGATTCATAATAAAATACTATAGATTTTTTTATATAATTAAAAATGCCTTTGCCTCTGTAACAATAATATTTACCCAATACATTAAAAGTGCTTGTCATGTCTTCAGAAATGCAATTCTAGGACCTGAGGCACTGGATCAGCCGTTGGTGAAATGACTGGGACTGAGTAAGAACTCTTAAATTTCTGTGTATCCAGTAAAAGATGGAAGTTGAGAGACTAACACAAAGATAGTAAGATGCCCCCTCCCACATCCCTGTGGCCATATTTTTTGAGCAAGAAGTGGAGGAAGACTGAAAAAGTAGCAGCAGTCATACAGCAAAATCATGTGCCCAAGCTGCTTACTGAAAACTTTGACTATACTGACCTCAACAGTATGCAACTATTGGTAACTTGTATAGCTCAAAATAACAAAAAGAGATGTACCAGACTAAAAAACACAACAAAGCCAAGAATACATTCAATTTCAAAGCATCATTCCAATGCCTTACAGTATTTGACATTTGTGCACATTGGAGCTCTTTCAGAGGGCGCAGAGAAAGTGCATATAGTGAAGAATATTTACCTTCTAGACCTCCCACAGTGTAGATCACAGTACCTTACAGTGGAGATGAACTACTTAAATAGCAATAAAAGAATAAAAATCTGAATGTGTTGTAAGATACTGTGACAACCAATAAAAGGTAATTATGGTACTCCTGGAAATAACAGCAGAGATTTCCAAACTTATCAGGAAAAAGTACAGAAAACTTAAGTTCTAGATCACAGCACCAGCGCCAAAGCTTCATTATGAAAATGAGATGCAAAACTAAATATATGGATGTACTGTAAAAGGTTCCGGTCAGTCATTCCCCACTGTTTTTAGAGTCATCTCCATCAAAGGAAATGGAATTTAATCAATGAAATGGCAGCCATTATTAAAAAGAATAGTTTAGTTGACTTGGTTACAGCTAAGTGCTGGGTTTTGTTCAACTGAAATGAAATATTCTGATTTTAGGAAAAGACCTAATTAGAAAATTCCAGAGCAAAAGATCATCAATTTCTTTCAAAGTATATTCGTTACATTCATATTTTTGAAGTGAATTTTAAATGATTAAATTAACAATTTTAATATCATTTAAAGCTAAAGTCTAAATTTAAGTTTAGAC
Source organism: Scolopax mira (assembly GCA_004320125.1). NCBI lineage: Eukaryota > Metazoa > Chordata > Aves > Charadriiformes > Scolopacidae > Scolopax > Scolopax mira. Next base: position 152,628 of record BJBW01006503.1, read on the forward strand.
AAACAAATTGTAGTTAACCTTTTGGTTCACCAACATGCTTTACCTATAATGGAAACATAATGGAAAGGGGGGGGGGGGGGGGGGAACACNNGGGGGGGGGGGGGGGGGGGGGGGGGGGGGGGGAAGACACTCAGTTATCCTGCTGTTTGAGGCTCTCTGCTGATATCGCCATTAAGGAGTCCAATTCGTGTCTGTTTTGATAGAATTCATGACGTTCATACAGCACAACCCTGTACTGCAATTAACAGGACTGACTTGAAATTTTATCTCACAGCTTAAAACAGAACACCTTCTGCTGCCACTATTACTCTACACAGAGCCAAAGTTCACTTTTCAAAAGCAGCAAAACACCCATTCTCTTTGTCTACTTTAGCTTATCTAGAAAGGAAACACATACAGGAAAGATTCATTTAATACTTTGGATGGGAGGGGGAACGGGAGAAACAATTTTCAAGTTCTGGAAGGTTATAAATATATTCTATTAGTTATAATTAATTCAAATATTATCAGAAAACTTAGTGAACACTGAATCCACCTACTGTGAAGCACTAATACTTCCAGCCAAAACCAGGAATGCTTTTTCTCGCATACAAAAATAAAAAAGCTAGTAATACTGCAGTCAGTAGCTTTGAAGTATCAGGTTCAAACTCAAGGTTGTAAAAGGACATTGTATAGTTTGGTGCCAACACAATTAGAATTTAACAAATGAGAAGCCCAAATTATGAGCCAACAGAGTGAAAGCCAAATTAGAAGCCAAATGATAATTAGAAAGAATCAGACACATGACGAGAGTGTCTGTAAGAGTTCCTTTTTCAACTTAAATCACCAACTAGATTTATGTCAAGGAATGAAACAATCAGTAATGTGCTGTTACAGTGAGTTACCCAAATGCAGTTAGGACCAGAGCAGGGCATGTGGTCAGTATGACCACACAATATGCAGCAAGAGGGAACAGAAAAGAATCATCTCCTGGCAACACACTTTTCTCGTTTCTCCAGGATAAATGTTCAATGCCAGTATGCTGGAATAAACAAATACCTGAGACAAAGTCAGGAATATTTTCTGGAGGGTAAAAAACAATACATACCCATCTTGGTGAAAGTTTAGAATATATCTCTTCAAACAAGAAATTAGATTTGCCAGTCTCGCTGAATGAATTCTATGAATCCCTAAAATTTGGAAATCTATGTTACTCTAAATTATCCTAGAGTAAATTACTGCACAGTTCTATATTTTGAGAACTGTTTGCCCTTTGTTTTTTCAATTTTTCTTCTTTCTATCCATTAGAAATGATTACTTTCTCTACCATTTCCATGTAAGCTTGAAAAAATTGAAGTCCTGGATCCGTGATTTCCTTCCTCTAGTCACTGATGTCATAAATTAATGCTGCAACTAAGGAAGTGTAGGGCTGTGCAGAAGTAATTTTTATATTAACAATTATATCTGATCAACTAGCTCAATCATTGTAACAACAGCAAATAAAAGTGACTATAAACAAATATGCAAGATGAATACAGCACTTTCAAAACCTTTTAGTCTTCAACATGATCCGTCAGAAAAATGAAACACTCTGCTGGTCTTGCACTTTGGAAATGTGATGCTGGAAGTATGAATAACCTACCCACGGCCACAAAGGTAAACATTATCAGCCAAGATAAAAACTCCAAAATTCAGGCATCAAGTCTGCTCTTCAGTCTATAACAAAGCGATAAATCTCCTTCAGTATTTGAAAGTCTTTCCCAGCAAGGAAGTTCTCCATAGAATTAAGAGTTCATCATTGTCAATTTGTCATTTCAGCTGAGATTCTTCTCTATTTTGCCCACTGCTGAGCAACACAGACACTTCCAGTGAAGTCCTTAGTGTGATGAACTGTCTTTGTGGGTGTGTGTATGCACACACATATACACATGCATTTCAAAGGGATGAAATAATTCTTATTTCATTCATTTTTAATATAAAACAGTTTTAAATGCTACACTGTTTCTTCTTCCAAAGTGGACCTACCATAATTTGTGATCTGATGACCAGTTTTCCATTTTTATTTACAGGAAAATTTCTCAATTTGTCAGAATGTCTGGTGAAACGCATGGCATAGAATATCAGAGACAAACCATCAGTTAGATTCTCAAGCGTGATTCATTAAAAATTAATGTGGTGGTACCACTAGCCCTCCTTATTTGTCATTTTTCTTCATTAAACAGCCTTTTAAACTACAATTTCATTTCTCTGACAAAATTCACATCCACTATCCTGAGAATTTCTACCCTGTAAAAATCTCCTATGGAAAATGTAACGATAGGATCGGTTTATTGCAGTGAACTAGTCTAAAGAAGTTAAAACCACAAGTAGGATTTGGAAAGGGTTTGGTGGGGAAGAACAGGATGTGCTTCTTGTGAATTATACTGTACTGACAAAGACTGTAGTGCAAAGACAACGTGAAATGTGATGGAAGAGGTAGGTGAGAGGAAATACAAAAAATCCTCTCACAAGATAAGCACAGAGTCAACACTTCAACTCTAATTACTTGCCTTTTAAGCAATAAGCCTTTCTCAGCTCTTTTGAGAACGTTTTGCCCATTTCATGCACAACTGAAGAGAGAGATCCTAATTTTAGTATCATTTGTATCAAAGAGTGCTTTTGGAGAGCAGAATGACTGAAATCCTAGCCAGAAATGTTAAATTGGAAAAGGAAAGGCCTGCAATACAGGACTCACAGAGAAAAATCAACTGTGCAGCTCACAGAGAAAATCAACTCTGAAGAATGTTTCAGATTAAAAAAAAAAAAAAGGCAAAAAAAGGGCAAAATCCTCTGGTAGGTTTGATAACAATTTGAACAGAGAGTGAGTGTGGTCAAGCAATTCCAGGTGTTTTCATGCATATGCATGTATTTGTAGTGTATCTGTGTCTTTCATTAAGCTTCTAGTTTCTCCATGCTCTTCAGTAATCAAGTATTTGATTTGTAAGATGCTACATTAGTGCCAGCAGGCACAATTTGGTGTAATAAATACACTCTTCACAAAATGTAAAAGCCATGCACTTAGTGAAGAAAGCATAGCTCTTCATCTAAGTGGAAATCAATATCTCCCTTTCATTTTTTTTTGAATAGCTCTACTCAGCCACTTAAAGGGTCCCAGCTGCCACAGAAAGTCATACAAACACCAAGCCCTGCTCTGTTTAAGTTTCTGTTCCATAGCTCACTTCAGGAGTGCGAACAGGATACTTCTTGCTGAATCAGACCGTAAGAAATTTTGTTAGTAGACCAAGTGAAAAAACAAATCTGATTATTTTTCCATTTTAGCAATTCATTTGAAATCAGTTCCATGACAGAAGCATCAAGTCATTGGTTCCTGTTTTATCACACGCTTTATAAAGACAGGTTTGTTACAACAGCCTTGAAGGGGACTGACAGTTAGGTTCCCACTGGCCACGTTCTTGGGGAGAAACACCTTGGAAGAACTGTGGTTCAACAAGACAGGGCTTTTGGATTTCAGAGCTGGGTGTCCCTCAGGGACTAAAGTCACAGAATTGGTGTCAGGTGGCACTACAGATTTCTTAGGGAATAAAATTTTGCTTTGTTCTAGAACAACATGGTTTAGAGCAGAGGTGGAGGCACCAGAAAGCGATTCTTTTATCGCTTCATTTGGGATCTTGCTATATAGGTAATTGGGGGAGTTACTCTCCATTAGATCTGACCAAGCCCTGTAGCGAACTTCCGCAGCTCCCCAGTAGTGTCTAATAGCGGACTCGGAGCGATGGCCTGTCACTGCCATTATTTCTCTAGGCCCCAATCCTGCTTCACACAGTAGCTGGATGGTGGTAGTTCGGAGAGAATGATTGGTATATCGTTGAGAGAGCCTGGCTGCCACACTTATCCTGGGCATCATGGTACCCAAGTAGTTCACACCCATCGGTTCTCTTTTGTACCAGACAGGCTGCTCTTGCATTTGCTCTGATGTTAGCTTTAAAGGATGCAGGTAAAAGGCAGGGGGCTCTGGAGGCAACTTAGACAAATAAAGCTCCAAGGAAAACACAGGACAGTTTGGGTCCCCTGGCATATCGTACATTTTACCCATTTTATGAGGATCTTCTCCATTTTTTCCTTTGCCAGGATACCTAAACATAGCATATCGACGCCCGTTCTTGTCCTTCTCAACAACAAAAGCATCTGGAGCCAGATCTCTTAAAATTTCCCTCCCTCGTTTGGCAAAATGCAACTGCAAATCAAACCACACCTTGTTGACGAGCGCCAGTGGACTGTGCAATCCCAGCACACCGGATTGTTTAATCTTACGCAAGTCCTCGGCAGCTATAGGAGGATGGTGGTGAGTCTCATCCTTCCCCTGCATGCGCAGCATCTTCAGCACGCTCACAAATACCATGTTTGCACTAGCAAACTCTTTGTCCTTCATTAAGCAAATCTGACGATTATAAGGTGGCATTTTGAGATGCCGGTTTAAGCCAGCACGCATTGACTTGTAGCTTGCCACACTGTAGGTATTTCCATCATGATTCCTTACTGTGTAATAAAACTCTCTTAAGATATCATTGAGTTCACTTACTGGGACCAATTCAAAGCTGGGATCCTTGCCATTTTTGGCCAGCCATTGTTTTAATAGGTTAGCTGCCCAGCCAGTCTGCTTGTGGGTGTTTTTGATGCTCTTAGCATCCTCTTCCTCTTCCTCCAAGCCAAAGAGGACATCCTCTGGGAAGTTAAAATTCGTCTGTGCTGCTTCTACCGCTTCTTTATTTTCTGATGAAGTCTCTTCCTGTTTCAACTGCTTTTCGAAACAATTGATCAAAGTTGTACCATCAAATATGCCACAGTTATACGGCACACAGTGAACTACTTTTTGTTCTGAGAGCTGTGAAGTGCGGAGTAATACACAATATTTTGGATTTTACATAACAAAAAGCAGGTGGCATTAACTGGATTTTTCAAATGATATGGCGTGTCAATTCCATACCTCACTAGCCAATTAAAACATATCAGATCCTTCTTTATTAACCATGGCATTACACATGCTTTAGCTGATTTGACTGAAAGCAAACCTAGTAACATACATTATAACAGAAGACTGAAAACCGGAAAGCATCACATGTCTTTCTATTTCCCTCCTGCTCACTTCCATTGCTAAATACCACTATCACACACAAACTCTTTTTCCAAAAATCTTTTCCGGGTTTCAGGCTCTACCAAAGAAGAAAAATTCCGAAATATGCAGCTTATAATGAAAATTAAGGCTTAAAACCGTCTGTCTGTCATCCATTCTGGTACTGAGTTTCCCATGTATCAAGTATGGACAAATGTTTTAATAGCTATAATCCACAGGTATCTTTGAAGTTCCAAACAACCATTCTTTACAAAATGCCTTAGTAAAAATGTTGAGTGAGCCACAGTTTATACTCTTGTAATACTGGTTATCTTTGCCAGACTATTTCTGTGAGAGGCGAAAACCAGAATCTTGTCCAGTATATTTTCTTCTTGCTTTGAAATACAATTAATATTTAACTGTACCTTGAAACACTTAAGTGTGGGAATTTTGTCTAGAAGAAATTAATTTTATATCCCTTAATAAAACAACTACCAGTTAACAACAATGTAACTATGAGGTGCTTTGTGAAATATCTGTATACAAAAGTAAAATTAATTATGAATAATTTTACTTAGCTTAATGTCAACCTTTAAATTTCAAAGCAAGTTCAACAAATATTAGACAAGGAATCCAGAAGTACTGCAAGTTGTCCTTTTTTCATGAAGTATGAAGTGGTTATTTCTGAAGAAAGTTTCGAGTTTCTTTTCCTCTTTTTTTTTTTTTTTTTTTTTTTTAATATGACATATGGCAACAAAGTATTAACTTCTGGATTAGTGTGGAAATGAGAGAGCTGCAATAATTTACAAAATATTTATAGTTTTAAGTTCAAGCCCCTCAGCCAAAAACTGGGCAGGGTTTTCTTTTGTATGTTAGCTCTGTTGTATTAGACAAGTTTTTAGTGTGCTCCTGAATTACTAATTCATCTACTTACGTAAACCTCATCAGATAACTTCTGAAAAGATTATCAGAAGCTCATGCTCGAAGTAATACTCTGGATCAGAAGAAGAAGAAAAATACAAATGGACAGAAACTAGAAAGGATGGCACAAAAACGAAACTAAAATTGTTTCATTATGAGCAATAAAGGTAAAGAACTTTTCTCCTGTGGATTGTAACTTTAGAATTTTATAGAGAAACATAATCAACAACCTACCTGTGGTGTTGCCTCAGCAGTTCGCTTGTTTGCCGAAGTATCTGTTGGGGGCCTGCTTGTCTGGTTGTCTGAGGGGTCAAGAAATTGTTCATTTGCAGTATCTAATCAGTACTAAATGCTACTATCCACTATATAAATTTGGAGGCAATATATTCAAAATTGTTTGATACTAAACATTTGGTACATGGCACATTTAACATTTTTCAGCCCTAATTTTCAATTTTAAGTGTTCAAGCGTGTTTACTACCATTTTTCAGAGGGAACTAAAGATACAGAAAAGCAATATGACACTTTTCAGCAGTACATATTCCCTTTCTTTAAAAATCTGACAGTTTATTCCAAGTATTTTATGAAAAATTCCCTTACTTATCTGGGGACAAAGCCTAACTCCGACTTCTCTTCCTCCTGACAGGAAGGAGGTAAACTGAAAAAAGTTACTATTTTCAACATTTTTGTACAAAAACTCGACTGAATAAAGGATGGTTAAGCAGACTGCAAAATACATAAATGAGACAATTTGTGCAGGGAGACTGAGTATCTTTATTAGCTCAGCCAAATACGTATCTACACGAGCAACCTAAGTAGAATTTGCTTGAGTATTTGATGTAAAAATTTAAATTAAAATTTTCCCTTCTCATTCCTCTTCATTTTAAACAGAGCTTATCAGCAACAGTGTTGGCCCAAAGCAGTGTTTCAATTCTGGTGAGAAAACTACTTGGGTATACATTAAGGCTATGTGAACTGCAGAATATTTTTGGACATGTAGGTCCTTCCTTTGGTTACTGTGCCTGATCTGTCACAAACCTTTTTATGTTGTATTAAAACACTGTATTAGCTTTAGAGCCAACAAAAATCAATACACAAATACCATGGCAGATGTATTTTAACATAGGCAACTTAGAGATGGTAAAATGAAATAAAACTAGTTGTGATGTCAAGCTCTGCTTGAGTTCATTTTAACAATATATTGTGCCAGTAAGAAATTTGCTCTAATTCCAACTCACTTTGAAATCTTGAGGACCTCTTAGAAAAAAGTTTTCAAGGTATGTAAAATCAGAAGTGCAGAAAATCATGGCATCCTGGCCAGATATGGAAAGTATTTTAAAATAATCTAGATCCCATATTTGAAGATTCATTGTGTTCACAGACTTTGTATTAAATACAATAAATCTACTTCTTTGGAACCAGTTTAGTATACAGTTGTGGTTTTTTCCCCATTTTGTTTACTTTTAAGTGTTGTGAAAATTAAGTTAATGATTACACTTTCCTTTAATTATGTCTTTGCTGAGAAAGGCAGTCAGATTATTTTGAGAGGCTGTATTAATAAAATACTAAGTTGTTCGTGGTACAATAGGAGTTTCTTATTTCATGTTAGGAGTGATATTAATCAAGTTCTAAATAAAACAAAGCTTACAGAGCCACACTGCTGACTCCTAAGGGGAGATGATTTTCAAGAATGGCTGAAACACCATCTATGACAAAGATGATTTTGATCTCGACAATTTCAACAGAAAGGCAACCCAGAAAAAACATCTCAATAAAATACACTAACAAACAAATTTCCACTGGAGTGGAGTTTTGTGTTTCTCTTTGACAACTATTTTCCTTTCCCGATGTCAACATTGAAGCATAACTTACCAACTCTGGGCACTGTAACGGTGGCTGGTTCAATGGGAGCTGTACTACTAAATGCAGAAAGGGGAATCTTCATCTGTAGGGGAGCTCGACTGCTGGTAGCATTATAAAGTCCTGAAGTACCCACTGTGGGCAAAGTAGTCCTTGTGGCCTGGGCAACAGGATGTGCAGCAGAAACAGCCTGTACTGCCAATGTTGTGCCTATTGACCCAGCACTGGCTGGAGAGTTCCTTTGAATACCAGGACTGGTCACAGACGGGCTGTTATTTGGTTTAGTTGGGTTAGTTGATGCCAAAGACACTGTAGGTTTGGTAAGGCTACCAACTGTAGATGAGCTTTGTACGGATATAAACTCAACATTGCCTGACTGCTGGTTAGTTACCAAAGTCCCAGTGTGGCCTTGCAGGAGCTGAGGCTGGGATGACACTGCAACAGGTACATGCAAGATTACAGGCAAAGACTGTAATGAGACAGACACTGACTGAGTGCTGCCACTGGGCACTTGGTTAGTGCCCACAACTGTAGCTGTGTTAGCTGCAGGGATAACTGTTGTTGTCAAAGAGCTGGTGGAAGTCACTGGAGTCTGAGGCTTAGGATGTCCACTGACAACTGCTGGAGGAGCAGCAAGACTGGAAGCTGTCACTAAACAACAACACAAAAAAAGCAAAACAAAAAGAAGTTAAGCATTTGAACCAAGTGAGAAGTTTCACTGCAACACAACAAACGGAACAATTCATGATGAGGGTGGTGAGTCACTGGAATAGGTTGCCCAAAGAAAGTGTAAATGCCCTATCATTTCAAGTGTTCAAAGTCAGGCTAGAGAGAGATTTGAGCAATCTGATCTAGTGAAAGATGGCCTGGCCCACAGCAGGATGGTTGGACTAGAAGGTTTTTAAAGGTCCCTTCCAGTCCAAGCCATTCTATGATTCTATGAAAAATGTGGTATATCATTAAGTTTTTTTTCAGAGGAAGGGCATAAATACACTTTTTCTGATATTCAATGACCTAGTTAAAGATACAGTCACCACTGTATTTCTGCTTGAAAGAACTACAGATAAATGGCAAAAAAAATAGGATATACAAGGAACTATGACACACACAGGTTTGAAGAAAGATTGAAGATTTAACTGTTGAAAACACATGAAATACAGCATTTTAAACACTCATTATAGAAATGGTAGAAAAACTGGTCTTTCAGAAAGCACAAGAGAAGAAAAAGTCAGTCAGTTATGACTAACTTGCTTTGTATAGATAGGACCTTGTATCCAAAAGGTTCTACTGAAATCAAAGATTAATGTGCCAGAGAAGATACCTGCTGTTATGCAACAAAATTTCAGGATTAAATCTAAAGATCAGGAGCACAATACGATACAGAAAGCCAGTATATGTCTACTATGAGATGATTGTGTGGATAAAATTCAGCGTTCAATATTAGGTAAACCATTCTTAAAACCAAAGATAGTAGGACTACAATGAATGTAATTAATGGTGGTTTTGATTCTACACTGCCTATAAAATTCTAATCTAGGAATTCCATTTTTCAACTTGATTCCCTTAAGAATCGGGGCTTATGACTTCCTTTAGTTCCCCACTCAACTTCTGTAGCCCTTAGGTAGAAGGGAAGATATCAGTATCCCATTATGATCAAGTACAAAAAAAGGCCTGTGATTCATACGTTTCATTTCTTGGCAGCTGAGAGACTGGAAGTTTCGCTGCCATATCCAGCAAGGATCTGCTGAGAACATTGCTTTGGTTTTGCTGAATGAACACATTTTTTCCCTTATCTGGTGCCAGAAACCATGACAGCACACTATACAAGTATAGACTGGGAGTGTGGTAGGGGAGCTTAAAATAAGGACTTTCCATGTAAGGAAAAAAAAAAACAAACCCAAAGTCATAAGCCCCAGTTGTGCTCTGTTCATTTCGTTACTTGTTTAACAGAAAGCAGTAAAATTTTAAGTGTGTTGGCAGTCTGTAGGCAGTTTCTTACCTGCATTCACAGGGGCTTGAAAAGTTGCTGGTGTGCTCTCTCCTACATTCCTCTTTGACTCCAGCATCTGTCTCACTGTGCCAGCATTTCTATGGAATGAATTTTCAGTTAGCATTTCTCAGTGAGCAACACCAAGTATAATTATGAACAGTACAATGATGAAAAAGCCCTTATTTTACCTATTCCTTTAACTGACATTTTCTAAAACTATTTATTTTCTGCCCCCCATGCAAATTAACTTTGGATATTCCCCTGCTAAAAAATAATACAGCGTTATTTGTAAATTTTCAAGTGCTTGCATAATGTTTGCCTTTCACCATGAGAAACTTCCCTTCCTTGAAATTTAACTTTCATTTTTATACAGTATTTTTTAACTGTTGAAACACCACTCATTTCAGTTTGCCTAAGAATGGATTCAATACTGTTCATTTATGACTTCTGTGAAAGAAAATAAAATTTTACAATTGAAAAGGAATGAAGGAAGAGCACCTTAATTTAAAAAGTACAGGGATTATCTATTAGATTGGATATCTCAAGTTTCCTATTGTAAATTTTAACGTGGTCAGTGATGTGGTTTGCTTACCGATAAGTTGCACTGTTGGTGTTTGCAGTGTCACCTGCTGCTTTCACTGGAGACAGAGGTGTATTTGGTGCATTCTTTAAAAAAAAAAACCGAACAGATAGAGAGAAAAGCCATAACAAAACAACTGCAAGTCAGCTTGCAAACTTATGCCTTCATTGCATTTCATATTCATTCATTTCTGTGCTAGATACAGAAACCTAGAACCAACACTGCAGGAGAACTTTGCATGTTTTACAACCCCTCAAAATCTCCTTGGTCTACCTGCCTGCCTCCCTCCCTCTCCTGCATCCTCCCTTTTTATAAGTCTCTTGTCTTCAGGTTTTTATAGCATGAAAATTTCTTCCTGAATGTTAATGGACTTTTAGCTGATACTTCCTTCACCATAATTAATCCAAAATATTTATTCTAGACACAGAGAAATACTGTTGTTTGTATCCATTCCTCTCCTCTCCCTCTTCCACCCCCAAAATCAAGGTACTGGGATTCACTCTTATTTACTCTACTCTTCATATTGAAGTAAATTAGAGTTACTTACATAGTTTAAGATGCTTTCACACTAACAATGTTTAAAGAACCTTCTGTACAAATCAGAATTGCATAACAGATGTTAAAAGATCATTCTTTCATATCACTGCCTTCACTAAACAAGACAAACTTACTTTGTGAACATCCCTGAACAACCAGATCCCATCTTTCTGCAAATAAAATTTCTTTATTTTTTGACACAAAGTTCAGGCTAATTCAGAAAAACAAGTATAACAAATCTAGTTCTTACTTCCTGCCTTTTCTTCAAGTCCTCCCTGGCTGCTCCAAACCGCTTTGTCAATCTAGCAATTTTAGCCTAAAAGGGAAGAAGATGAAAACAAACAGACCCATAAATATCCTCCCCAAGAACCATCAAAGAAACTATACAAACAAAAAATATACATCATTAAGACATAAGTCAAAGGCTATTTTTGTATCAGGGGAAATTATTCTTCCTTGAAATACAGAACAACTGTATTACTTCAGAGCAGCAGAAAGACACACACATGCATCACAGCCCAGGTATCTTAGTTTCCTTCCCATTCACAATTGCACAAACAGAATCCATCTTGCAGAGGTTCATACAATATTTTGCATGACTGAAAGCAACTGAAAGCATTTGGCTGTTTTAATACATTAGGTACCAACCATACTGTTAACGCACCCCTTTTTGTCTTTCCTATTATCTACTCTTACCCCATTTATCTTATTTCTCCCTCTCACTGATACACTACATACCACACACACCTTACTGTCAGCTTTCTTTTACGCTATTTAATGTTCAGGTGTCAGGTTGATTATCTTCTCAAGTGCCACTCTTAAATGTTGTCTTTTACTTACTGTGTTTCCCTCAATATACTATTTGGTGACCATTCCTTCTCTAATTACCTAAGCATTACAAGATCCTAATTTACCCTGTCTAGGCTACAGTTCTGATGGCTGACTTATTCTAGAGGCAGTAGCTGGGTCACTTGTTCTAAGCAGATACTACTTCTTCTATTGCACAGAAGGGAGAGTTAAGTTATTTTTATGAGCTCCTGAAAACACTAGGTTAGCCCTAGAAGAATGGAAGTTTTAAAAAATCTGTAAGTTTCACATACCATGATTTTAGAACTTCTTAAACTAAAAGGAGCTGGTCCATTTAGCAGCTTCCCCTCACATCTTTCATATTTTAACAAGCACATAAGAAAGCTACAATTATAATCTACCTTTAATTACATTTTTATTTACATTTCTGCTATCTTTTACAACATAGAGATATTTTGGAGCACCTTGTATAACAAAACCACATAAGCTTAGATTTTGAGTACACTAACATCAACACACTGACAGCCTTATATGATGTTATTAATTTGACACTGTAGTTGATGGCTAAAGATACTGATGAATGAATATACTGAAAGAGTGCTACTTATCACTCAACAAAAAGTCAACAGAAAATGTCTAAGGCAGCAAGGGGAAGAGTTATGTAGTACAAACTCATCTGGCAAACTGTATTTTTTTTTATGTTAAATGGCAATCCTGCTTTGGCAGGGAAGTTGGACTAGATGATCTCTAGAAAGTCCCTTCTAACTCCAACAATTATGTGATTGTTCGAATTTGTTATGACATAAGCTTTTAATCCTCTTGTCACTTCGAAATTCTTTGATTTTTGTGATGTTCCTCACGTCACCCCTATGTACATTATTTCTATAAAGAATGCAAGAAGGCATGCCCCATTCAAAACTACCTATTTGTTTTCTTGCTAAAACATAATGACTTAATTTCTGGGGAAATAACATGAATAAATATTACATCATGTTTCTTGCTTCAACACTACAAAGTCCAGTGCCATCATCCTCTTCTTTCCACGTTTTTAAGCAAATTTCTGGCTTCATAAGAGACATTAGATATTTTCATACTTTACGTTTATTTGAAGAAAGCCAACATGGAATAGAAGAGTGGAAAAGCAGTTTACTAACAGCTAAGAATCAGTTTGCAGAAGGAATATTTGCTCAAGGGTTTTTTGATGATTGATAAGTTGCTTTTCTCTGAGTAGGCCATTAGAATCTTAATATTCAAAAATATTAGTATTGGCTGCTTGTCCCCCCTTCCCTTTGTGGGGTCAAAATGGCTTCCCTACTGATAACTACAGGTGACTTACTACTAAATGCTGAAGAATGTATTTTTAAATTTGACTCTAGCATGCAGTTCAACACAAACACTCACCTGTAGCTCAGTAAGCACAGTTTTATGTCTCTTGTTACATTCTACTTTCTCTATTCGGGTTTTCAAGTCTGCCAGAGTCTTGTCAAATACAGCACACTGTAAAGCAGTAAGTTTCTCTTCTAACAGTCTCTGGATAACCTGCAAAATTATTATTATTAAAAAAAAAAAAAAAGAAAAAGAACAATGTAATCCCAGAATTTGGGAGATCATCTATAAAAACATTCTCAACCATTAACAAGTGTTCCCCTACAGAAAGAGCAGTGACAACAGCCGTGCCCTATCAATCAAATAAATCTATAGTCACCAGTAAGCATGTGGTTGCACATCAAGGAAAAGTTTCTACATCTATTTTGGTAAATACAAATGGTTCCTCTTTGCCATTAATTCAAGAAATTAATTTCATTGCAGTGGGTTAAGTGTATAAAACATTATTACATATAGAAAGAACCTTAACAAGATATTTTCATTAAGTCCCGTATTCACATAAATTAATTTTTCCTCTTATTTTTCCTGTTCTTGAGAAAGACCCTGTCATTCGAAGAACAGAAACTAAAAATATTCCACAAAACTTTACTTCTGAGATGCGTCTTCCCCTAGCAGAAATGTCTTGTGTTGCTTTTCTTTCAGAAGTTAAAAATGGAAAGAGACTGATTTCTGCAAAGTTTACTCGATACACTTATTTTCCTTAGGAAACAAAACCAAACAAGCAACAAATGTGGTTCAGTTTTCCACATTCTACATTAATTAAGTTATAACACACATAGCTAACCAAGGGAAGAAGAGTAGAATTTTTTTTCTTCAAGACCATAGTTTTCCTTACATGCCAATGGTGCAATCACGTTAACAGCTCTGTAAAAAATCTTCAAAACACTATGTTGATTGCACTCTTGTTTGGAGATAAACTTTCTTTAAAGGTAGGTACACAATAAAGTGCACCACATTGCAACACCTCCTTTGAGAAGATTCTCCATCTATAGTCACACCAGAGTTAAGAATTAAAATACTTATGAAATTTCAAATATGACTTGGAGGATAGTTTTCAAATTGTATTTGGTCCCCTCTTAAAAGTAGGGCTATACAGGATTTTATATGAATTAAGCCACCTTTGTTACCTGAATCATGTCCAATTTTCAATCACAAATAAGAGGAAATGTTTGGAGGGAATGTGTGGGAAAGGATGGCTAATTCAAAGATGGTAAGCCAAGTGTTTACCCTCTTCACTCTATATTTCCATCCTACCTTTTGTAATTTCTCGTCAACATCCTTCCTGGCTGTAATTTTTACTTGGAGTTCTGCTTCATAATCTTCTGCGATGTACCGACGACGTTTAGAATGAACACTATCCATGTCCTCAGATTTAGAACGTTTTCTCCTTGACACTTCACCTGGAACAATTAGATATAACTACTTGTGAGGAACCTTTGAAAAAACAGGCTTCTGCAGAATGCTGTGATTATTACAAAGTCTAATTTCTTCCCCAGTTTAAGCTTTTTCATCCTAAATCAATAAGAACGCTAACCCTGAGCCATGCAGTAGCACCTCATATTAGCAGCAAGTGACTCTGTGCAGGGGGTGGAGGCCCCCATCTGCTAGGGACAGGTGACACATGAGAGAAGATAAAGGCATTGTGTAGGTGGGAATGGGGTTAAGAATGCCAATGCTCACCTTAAGCTGTATCTGATGAGAGACATGAAGGGCAACAAGAAGGACCTCTACCAGTATACCAGAAGCAAAAGGAAAACTATGGAAAATACATCCCCCTGCCTGCTGAGGGAGGGGAGCAAGTGACAAAGGACACAAAAAAAAATCCCAGGCACTCATTACCTTCTTTGCCTCAGACTTTATTGAGGAGATTTGCCTTCAGCAATGCCAGCTCCATGAGACCAGTGGGACAGTCTGGAGCAAAGGCAGACTTGCTGTCAATGGAGGAGGGCTGAGTTAACATTTAAACAAACTGGACATACACAAGTCCAAGCCAGAGGGATGCACCCAGAAGTGTCATGGGAGCTGGCTGAGGTGACCACAAGGCCACGCTCAAGCTCTGAAAGGTTGTGACAATAGCAGAAGGTTCCTGAGGACAAGAGAGACATTTGCTTTCTTTTAGTCTTGAAGAAGGGCAAGAAGGATGCAGAGAATTACAGGATGGTCAGACTCACTTCAATCCCTGGGAATATGATGGAGCAAGTCAGTCTAGAAATTACCTCTAAACCTAATAAGAAGGTGGTGATGGAGAGCAGTCAGAATGGATTTATCAAGCGAAAATCATGCTTCATTAGCCAGATAGCCTTCTATGATGAGATGACTGGCTTGGTGGATGAGGGGAGAACAATGGATACTGTATGCTTTTGACACCCAAAAGCACATCCTCAGAGACAAATGCATGATTTCTGGCCTAGAAGAATGGACTGCATCAACTGGTGGGTCCAAGGACTGCGATTAGTGGCAGAAAGTCCAGTTGGAGCTCATCATTAGTAACATACACCGGTAGGTGATACTGGTACCAGCACTAACTTCTTCATTATGATAAAGATAATGGTATAGAGGGCATCCTCAGTGATTTGCATACGATCCACAAAACTGGAAGGAGTGGTTTCTACACTAGATGGTTATGCTGCCATTCAGAGTCACCTCAACAAGCTGGAGAAACAGGCAAACAGGAACCTTATGAAGTTCAACAAAACAAAATGCACAGTCCTACACTTAGGTAGGAATAAACCCATGTACTAGTACAGAATGGGAAATGACTGTCTGGAAAACAACTTTGCAGTAAAGGCTGTAGTGGTCTTCATGCACATCAAGTTGAACACAAGTCAGCAATGTGCCCTGTTGGCAAAAAAGGCCAACAACATCCTTGGCTGCGTGAGGAAGAATATGGCCAGCAGGTTGAGGGGAGGTAATTATTCCTCTCTGATAAGCGCTGTGAGACTGAACCCTGAGTCTTGTGTCCAGTTCTGGGCTTCTAAATACAAGAAAGATGTGAGCACACTGGATAGAGTTCAGTGTAGGGCCACCAAGATGTTTTACAGAGTGGAACATCTGTCCTAGGAGAAAGTGACAGCTGGCATTATTCAACTGGAGAAGGTAGTTAGGGAAGATTTTATAATGTGTGTAAATTACCTGATGGGTGGAGAATGAAAAAGACAGAGCAAGACTCCTGCTGAGTACCAGTGAAAGGATGAGAGAAACAGATGCAAATTCACATACAGGGAATTTCATTCAAACTACCAAAACATTTTTACTGTGAGGGTGATCAAACACTGGAAGTGGAACACTGGAAGTTTGTGGAGTCTCCTTCTGCAGAGACACTCAAAACCTGTCAGGACATAGTTCTGAGCAAACTGCTGTAGTTGACCTGGTTTTGAGGAGGGGATTTGGACTAGATAATCTCAAAAGATACCTTCCAACTCCAATGACTCTGTTTCTCATATGCCATCAGTGAAGCATAATAGTTTTAGCATTACGTACTTCTCTCTGTGTGTTTCTCTTCTTCTTTGTCAGCTTCTTCTTTATCCTCCTCACTCTCCTTTCTTTTCTCCTCCTCCACCTCTTCTACAAATACAAGAAAAGAAACCAATACCATGTATTAGTTGTGCTGACCTACCCAAGAGTCCTATTTTGCGTAGCAAACTTAAAATACTTATGAAAAACCATGTTGTGAAAGGTGAGAGAAATAAGTTCATCACAGAGAGAATGCAGAGACAAAAAAAAATAATCAGGATACCTTCAAAGCAAAAATTTGAACTCCCATACAACACAGCAAGATTCTGGGTTTGCCTAGCTTTAAAAAAGTCAAACAGCTTCAAAAATTGCCTCTGAAATCAAACTATGTTTTAGATATAAAGTTCTCAATTAATTATTATAGTTTACTTTTTCACCTAGGAAAAAAAGTATAAAAATTTCAGTAACTAAATGTTAATGTGTTTATTTATTTACAATTGGCAGATTCACCCATAACCTTTATGGTATAAAAGATCTAAAATCTTCTTTCCTTAACAAATACAATTTTTCATTTAAAGTTTCTTCCTAATACAATTTAAGACTAGTAATTTAAAAACATACAGTTAACAGAAATTCTTAAATAAAGAAAAATCTGAAATAACACACCCAAATACACACAAGTTAAAATGAAAAATGCTAACACTTCCTGAAAACTCTTATTATATGTTCCATGAACTTCCATTATGGGTTTTGTACAGGTTGTATTTGCCACATCTCGTGCTTGCTAGATACAATATAAACTTATTACTTTTAAGATTACATTAATATTTATCCAGAAACTCAGGACGTTACACACATCTTGAACTGGTTTTTTGAAGTGGTACACTTCTCCCACTTCCTATTTTCATTTTGTTATTACAGCAGCATTTACTAGCATTTTTGGAGAAAGTTCTGGCTGTAGAGATATGCCTCATGCCCTCTTAACACTATATTTTTCTTCTATTATGAAAAACATTTGAATGATTTTAAATGTCACTTAATAAATCAGAAAAAGGAAGGAATCAGCAACCCCAAACGATAAAATTTTTCATTTTGTTAATTATGCAAGAAGTAATACTCATACCACATAACTTCTTCAAAACCAACTGACTTATTTTTGAAGGTAATAAAATGGCATAGTGCCTATCCCACCTACTTTTAAAAAGACTTGAAGATAAGCTTCATGTATTTAATTGTTATCAGTAAATTAGGCCTCATTTGCCTAAAAATCTAAAGGAGAGTCATTAGGTTCAAGAGTATTTTTCCCACAACTTACAGATTTTACTATTAAACTGAAAGATACAAATACTGTGTCTAGTTCTGGACCCTCCAGTTCAAAAAGGACAGGGAACTACTGGAAAGAGTCCAGCGGAGGGCTACAAAAACGATCAAGGGAACGAAGCAACCTTATCGTGAGGAAAGGCTGAGAGACCTGGGTTTGTTTAGCCCAGAGAAGACTGAGAGGGGATCTCATCAATGCTTATAAATATCTAAAGGGTGGGTGTCAAGAGGATGGGGTCAGGTTCTTCTCAATGGTGCCCAGCGACAAGGGTCAACAGACACAAGCTATAACACAGGAAGTTCCATCTGAACACGCAGAAAAATTTCTTTAGTGTGCCAGAGCACTGGAATGGGCTGCCCAGAGAGGTTGTGAAATTGTCTCTGGAGATACTCAAAACCCACAAATGCATTTCTGTCCAGCCTGCTCTGGGTGAACCTGCTTTGGCAGGGGAGTTGGACTAGGTGATCTCCAAAGATCCCTTCCAACCCCTACAATTCTGTGATATTCCACGAAAAGATACACATATGTAGAACGTCTTTAAAACATCATGCTGCAAGTTTCAAAACTGAGCTTTTTGAGTTCTATGTACAGAACAAAGTCATTTCAGGGACAGGGAAGTCCCGTCCTTACAAACTTCCATCATTCCGTTAACAAATTTAGCTTGTTTAACTAAATGTGACAATGCCCAGCTAAACCTCTTGAGTTAAGAAGTTTTGAACCATAATAAGAAGATAATTTTACAATTCACTATCAGTTTATTTTTACTGATAGGCTGTGATATAATTATCCTGATGCTAGAGGTGGCACAAGCAATTAATACAATCTTTTAAAAAAAATATTTTGATGATATAATGAAGTTATCACTGTATTTATCACACAGTTGTCTTAATTCACACTAATTGCTGTGGATCTGAACGCAAAGATGTTTTTTTTTTTAACTGGTGTTTGCCTGTTACTAAACAGTTGAAAATACCTTTTAATAATTTCTACAGCTGCAAGCATTTAGATCTGCTTAGTGATTGACTGGATGCATATTTGGATGTCAGTTCTGCCGAAATATACATATAAATGGAAATAAAAATAATGAGTAAACCTAAGAGCATCTGAACAGTATTTGTAAATTACTCTGCTCTGCACAGTCATACTGTCACTGTTCTGTAATCTTGTAACCATAATGTTCTCCTTTTAGATTGACTGGAAGTCACGTGCACAAGCAGCAATCACAAAAAAGTAAAAAAGCATAGCGAGGTGGAGGTTGGTCTCTTCTTCCAAGGAACAAGCAATAGGACAAGGAGAAATGTCCTCAAGTTGCGCCAGGGGACATTTAGGATAGATATTAGGAAAGTTTCTTCACCAGAAGGGTTATCAAAAATTGGAACAGGCTGCCTAGGGAAGTGGTGGAATCACCATCCATGAGGTATTTAGAAGACAGGTAGACATGACAGTTAGGGACATGGTGTGGTGGTGGTTTGGGCAGTGTTAGGATGATGACTGGAGTCAATGATCTTAAAAATCCCTTCCAACCTTGGTAATTACATGTATAGCCTTTTAAGTAGTGAATACTTGATCAAACTCTACCCAAAAGTTATTATAAAACAGAAATGCAGGTATTTCCCATGAAATGTGACAGGATTTGACTATTTCTGTTTAGGAAGTAATCATAGATTCATATATTTTCAGAAGAATCATCATGACCTAGATGAGCTCAAGAAATAGAACGACAAATGTTTTATGATATACAACAAAGACAAATACAAAAGTTCTGCACCTGGGAAGGGAGAACCCTTGCAATGACACAGTCTAGGGCCTGCAAAGCTGGGGAGCAGCTCTGCTTTGCAGACTCACAGAAACAGCAAGCAAAGCATGAGCCTACACAAGCATGCCCTGGCAGCAGAGAAGGTCCACAGCATCCTGAACTATGTTTAGAGGAACAGAGCCAGTATCAGAAGAAATGGTTATTGCCCCTTACTTGACACTCATTATTGCTATCTCTTAATAAGGAACAAGAGACTGCTAAGGGGCTGAGGGAGCTGGGCTTGTTCAGCATGGAGAAGATAAAACTTATAGGGACTTATAACCAGCTTTCCAACACCTGTAAGGTGGCTTTTGAGAAAATGAAGCCAGACTTAATGTAAAAGTGCATTGCAATGGTAAGGGACAACACATATAAGCAGGAACAAGAGATTCCAACTGCTAGAAAGAAAAACATTTCCAACATGAAGAGACTCAATGGAACAAGTTGCCCAGAGGGGTTGTCCAGTCTTCACCAGTGGAAGTTTTCAAGACCTAACTGGATAAAGTTCTGAGCCACCTTGTCTAATCTCACAGCTGACCCTACTTTGAGCAGCAGCAGACTGGACTACAGACCTCCTGAGGTCCCTCCCAACCTAAACTACTCTATTAGTCACAACTCCCACTGCCTACATAAAATAAATAGATAGAAAAAAATTAAGTGATTCAAACACAAAGCACAATATCCTCTTCTTCAATTATTTATTACTGTATTTTTAGTTGGGAAAAAAATCCATAAAGGACTTAAAAGATTACAACTGATGAATCAAACATCAATAAATCAGTCCTCCAAAGTCCATAAGACAGAAGTGTGCCTGGTAGCTGCTTGCAAAATCCAGCAGATCTAAAATGCAGTTGTGTTTTTGTCTGCTACATTTAAGAAACTTCTTTCCACCATATATTCTGCTCCTCTTTGCAGATATTATAGACCTCCCTAGTCTTCTATTATATGAATAAAACTTATGTTCTTTTAAGCTTTACAGTATAGTTTGTTTCCCAAATGGTGAAATATTTTTCTGCAGCAACTCTCTCAGAGCCTTTCATTATCCCTTTTTGAAGTAAAAAAAAAGGAAAAGAAATAGTTCAGCAGAAAAAATGGTTTAATCAGTGCCATTTAAGTGTAACATTTTCCTTTTTGTGAATTCAAGAATTTTGACAGCTAGTTCTATCACAACACAGGAACAAAAGTTCATGCTTAATTGTTTACCTGACATTCACATGCTCTGAAGATCTGTTCAAACACTACTGCCTGGAAGACAAGCTGTATTCTTGTAAATGTTAACTGCACTCTTTATTCTTAAAAGGTTGTACCTGGGTGTGCTGCTCGACTTCAGACTCCCTTAACAAAGAGCAGTAACAAGATCACTTTCAAATTATCCCCGGAGGGCATGAAATGCCACTCCTGTACAGAAGAAGCCTAGAAACAAGATGTCTAGAAAGCACTCAAAGTTTGAGAAATAAAGATTTGCTTTGGAAGACATCCTCACCTCATCAAACTTGAGAATACACCAATTAGGTAGGAGAAAGAAGATAGCAAAAGATGCACTAGGTAAACCCAACAGTTCACCTCATCCAGGATCCCGTCTCCAGCACTTTCATGTCAACAGCAGATAATCAAGAAGGGAAGAATACAAGGAGGAGAGAAGAACACAGTTACACAGTCCCCAAAAACTTCCCCAGCTTTCTGAAAAATTGCTGGTGGAAGACCTCCAGAGCCTTATGGTTTCTGTACCCTCAAAAAAAATCTTCCACAGAAGATGAATGCAGGTAAACTTTTAGCAGTCATGGTGTTGCTAGCAAGGAACTCCATAGTCCTCCACATGGAGGACCATTTCTTCTTCCATGCCTTGATCCTGCCTCTCACTATTTTCTTTTCTTTCATTTGATACACGATATTCTTTGTAGAGGAAAAGACAGCAAATATCCATTCTTCATGCCACTTATAATTTACAGATCTTTGTCACATCTCTCCTCCATCTCTTCTTCCAGGCTGAAAGATCTTACTCTAAAATACAGTTCATCCTTATCTAAAAGTTCTCTCTGTGATCTGCCTCAGAATGTGAAAAAGCTGTAGGAGATGAGCTGACTGTGGAATGGTCAAAGAGGGGATAAACCCTGCACAGACGAAAATCCCAGGCCCACAGTGCACGGAAGGAGTGACAGATAGAGCCTATATTCAAAATAGTAACAAATAGAGATTTTCAAAATGGAGGAGCTTAAGACACCTGTGACTACTAGGAACATGATGAAGACTTCCTCTCTAGTTGCAAATCTGCAGTTACTGAACAGGTATAGCAATGATGGAACACATTAAGAGGAAAGTAAGTTGCCTATTAACGGAGGCATCAGAGCCAGGTGAGTCTGGACCATTCACCTGCATAAAGGAGAGACTGGTGATAGTCATACATCTCCCACAGCAGATACCCACCTAACAACCTGACCTGATGCCTCAAGATATTAGCTGCTTAACGAGGGCCTGCACTGCCAGTGCTGCAAAGAGGATACCAATGCTCATCTGGTTTTCAGCTTATTACCTCTTGCTGCTTATCCACAAGGGCATCAGTAGTACTACCAGAAGCAGTTCTAAGCACAGCAAGAGTAGCAATGAATCTCTGCAGAAAAGGGTAAAGGGCAGAAAGCCTCAAGATGGCATTATCACCAACCCTCCCAATGAACTGGGACCATAAAAAATAGTTCTAGAAAGAGTGCATGTCTTCAGAAGAACACCACCTGGCTGAATGACAGATGTTGTAGGCAAGGTTTTCACACCTTTCACTGCAGTAATCTCTGATACCAAGAATTACTGGGCAGGGACTGAATCCATCTGACAAAGTTGAACAAGAGTTGTGCAAGCAGGCAGCCTTCAAGAACATAAGGAGGGCAGAGAGAAGATGGAGCCACTACTCTTTAAGGTGCACAGCAACAGGACAGGACACAATGGATACAAGTGGGAAGATTTCAATTAAGCAGAAAGTTTTTCACTGTTGAGGTTGGTTAAATATTAACCTACCCAAGAAATTGTGATATATCCATCCTTCAAGATGCACAAAAGTCAACAGCCAAGGTCCCTGAGCCATCTGATATAACTGGACCTGCTCTGAATAGAAGGCTGGTATAAAGACCACCAGAGGGTTGAATTAAAATTGCTCTGCAGTTCCATCATCTACCCTATTGCTCTTTCATCCACCTTTTCCAGTTCTGTTATATCTTCTTTGATATGGGGAGGGAAAAGGAAATAGAATTATGTACATTCTGAATTATGTAGAATTATGTATGGAGCTTGGTGTTCCATAATGAAGTTTTCCTCCATTTCTTAATTTATCCCCAGCATTCTTTATTTGCTTTCTTCAACTGCTATTGTTTCAATATTTTCACAAAACTACCAACTATAATCCTAGAAAATCAGTCCTGAGTGGTGAGTCAGTTCCATCTTCCTTTCAAGTTATGAACATTTTCGTACTCATCTGTACCACTTTGTAGTGTGGTAGTAGTGTGTAGTGTGGAAACTCACCACAGTGAGCTTCATCTGCCCTTTTCATGCACCAGTCATTCCGCATTGCAAGATTCTTCTACAGCTTTTCATAGTATGACCAGCAAACTGTTATCTGGCTAGTATCCCTTCATTAATTCTGTCGCACAGCACAGTCTCTGAAACAGATTACTGTAGATTTACTTTCCATTCTTCAAATGATTATTTCCTTCATTAGGACTTTCCATCTTATCTGGAGACAGTTCAGTTTCCCAAAGTTCTTGGTAGGAAATCATTTTGTGTTTGGCTATTCAGAAAAATTCAAATACAGCAATCAGATCTTCTTTGTCATGTGCTTGTTTATTTACCTGAAGGGCTCCGAGGTTTTTTAATGTATGATTTTCATTACAAAAATCTTAAGTGCCAACATAGGTATTATATTTACTAATTCTACTTGATAAAATGATTCTACTAATCTGCTCATTTGAAGAAAGTCTTCCACGACCATTTGCAACCTGGATTTTTGTCCAGGCTTTTCGAAAACTGTACTTTTTAACTAAGCAGTTTGCACCTGTGTCTCCAATATAGCATCTTCAAATGATCTCCATACTGTCTCCACAAATTTAATTCTCACATTTTCCAAATATTAACCTTTTTCTAAGACAACTCTACCTGTTTTCTCCTACAGCTGTTTCTCACCCTTGCAACCTCTCCGCTGTTATCTTTATATTCAAAGATTGAAATTGGTAAAAGGACTGCATTTTTTTGGTATTAATACCTTGTTAAATCTAGTACAAAATGGCTCCCAAAAAGATGTGCTTTAAATATTTCATGCAGAATGTACAACTCAGAAAAATTTAAATTCCCTTCTCTGCAACTTGACAGGCAAGCTTTATGAAGCATAGATTGCAGAAATTAACGGGTGACTGCTGGTTAAGAATATATTTTACAGTAGCCAGTTTTCATTTCATGAACCAGTCCCAGATGTAGCCATGCAACTACAGAAGTCATAAACCTGAAAAAAATACTGCTGGACACAGTCATTTTAGACTTCTGCAAACCGTAGTGCAATTTTTAATATTCACTTCGGGCTTTTTTCTCCAGAGCAAAATCTACACTATGACCACAGTGTGTTTTCTCATTAGGTAAGATGAAAGAAGTAATCCTGATATCCTAATTTCACTAATTAGTGAAAGAACGCTTAAACTGCCGTAAGAACTACGATCATCAATTTGTTTGTAATGTACATTTGATAAAAGGGACTCTACACACTACAGTCTTGACACAAGTACACACAACATTCTTTCTCTCTGCCACCCCCCACCTCCAAATAGTTTCTGGAAGACTTTAATTGCACAAGAATGGTATCACTTTTGCAATCTCAGTACAACACCTAACACCTAAATAAGATCCTTAGAAGAAACTATGAAGCCTACCTTTTCTGTGTTTAACTGGAATAAATCTGAATACCAGAAAAGAAGGAAGAATCTGAAACATAGTTGAAGAGACCTATTCTTACCTCCCTTTCTCTAGTTGTTTAGAGACTGAAGATTCAATGTCATCACACATTAGTGAAAGACAGAGTTTCATCATTAGTGACACAAGAGTTGAGAAACTAGTTGCTAACTTCAGAGAGACCTGAATCTTGTTTAATTCAAGGAATTCCTACCCAGTCAAGCATGTTTGAACACATTTGGGTTAGTATGGTCAGAATTTCATAAAAAGCTATAAAATGGGAGGAAAAAAGACCAAACAAAAAAAAAAAAACCACCCCAAAATAATTTGAAACAATAGCTTTCTTAAGTTCAGATAAAAAGCCAGTGTCAACTTATCTCTAATTTTATTTTCAGAAGTGCAATAGTATGACAATGAGTGCCCTATGTCAAAAAAAATGCTTACAAAACTGTATGACAATAATAGACTATAGAGAACATCCATTCACTTTAACATAAATCTTCTAACTACATGAAGACAGTACAGTACCAGCTCTTAATGCTTTCAAATGTTAATCAGTTGGCAGAGTCATCAGATAAAAGCTAGATAAAAACCACTATGAGTTAAATGAATAAAAGTCATACGGCATGAAAACCACAGATTACTTTTGTTTTTCATGAAGTCTTACCAATACTGTCTTTTGTTTAAAAAAAAATTTAAAAAAAGTATTTGAAACAAATGGGACTTGTAACATGCCTGGATTGACAGCATATTTTCATTTTTACTATTTATTTGCACATTAAAGAAAGTTGAAATCCATCCTCAAGAACAGTACATAAACACATTTTTCTTCACACAAATCTTTCTGTTCCATATCTAGCAATTACTCTTATTTCCTTTTCTTTCACTCACCACCCTACATGAGTTTGCAAAGAATACGAGGGGAAAAAACCAAAACTAAACCAGATATCAATTATGACATTTTTTGCTGTTACTTTCTTTTTTTTCTAGGCTTCAAATTCCATCTGTGAAAAACTAAGACTACGTAACACAGAATTCGTAGATATATTTTTGACTTAGAAGCATGTCATAAGTGTGTCATTCTCAGAAATGAAAATCTCCCAGACTTAGATCAAAACCACCAGTTTAGAAAGGTCTTACCTGGAAGACTTGTCTTGTTTGGTAGTATCACTTCAGCATGTTCCTCCTTCTCATCACAGGGATCCTCTTCATCAGACAATACTAAGAAAGCCTCTTTTGGAAGACTTTCATTGCTTTCCTGCTTGGATGGTGAGCCCAAACAGTTGTCCATTTTCTCTTCTAAATCTGGAACTGTGTCATCCACTGGAAGCAGAGAACTTTTAGAAAAACAGCTCAGTTCATCCTCAGCAGGAGCTAGCTTTTCCAAAATTGGAATAATTTCATCTGTTTCCATAGAGTCAGTATTGTCCAAGATACTTTCACTTGGCTCATCTATTGTCTTCTGAAGAGCGGTTTCTGAAAAACCTGCAGCAGTGTCTTGTTTGTCCTTTGGTTCCTGGTCAGCTTCCATACTGCTAGAGATGGTTTCTTCTCCAACAGCATCTTCAGCAGTTACTTCCTTAGTCCTCTTTTCCTCAACAGATGAACTGGAATTAACAGTTAAGTCATTTGTTTCCCTCTTCTCTTCAGAAGAGTCGCTAATATCACATGTTGATTTGCTTTCACCTTCTGATGGGATCTCACTCTCTCTTTGGTCCAAATGATCTTTTGTATTATTTTCTTCATGGAAGTTATCTTTATTGCTACCAAGCACACCACTGTCAGCCTCACAAGCTAAAGCAGTATCAGGATCTTTACCTTGGTCAGGAGTAACATTCTCTGGAGACAGTGCTAGAGGTTTGGGTTCCATGTCATTGACTACGTTCCCTGCCCTACTTTCAGGGCTTTTGGCTTCATTAATTTCATCAGAAGCTGTTCGTCCTTCTTCAGAGTTAACACACAAGTCCACTACGCCATTTACTTCCCTTCTGACCTCCACAGAGTCTGTATTGCTTAAAGGGGAATTTAAATCAGAATCTCCATTCTCGTGTTTTCCATTTAACAGTTTAACTTCAGTTGTCTTCAACAGCTCCTCTTTAACCTTATAAACAGCTTCAAGTTGTTGTCGATCACTTACTCTCATTGTTTTTCGTGCTTTAAAGACTTTTTTCTGAGGTTCATCTGTGCTATCCATCTTGACCCTTAAAATAAAAGTTCAGAAAGAACTGTGAAGGTAACAATTTATCACATTACAGTGTTCCTAAGAAAGACTGTAGAATTTACCATATTTTAAAGCAAACCGGCTTAACGGTATCTTCAAAACCAAAGAAACACATTACAACATACTTAAATTTTGTTTGTCCTCAGAAAAACTGAATACAAGTTTCTACACACATTGCACAAACATGTGTATGTAAAGATCACTGAGATCACATTATAACATTTAGTAATATTCTGATTACACATTTTTGACCACTTGTCTCTTAGTTTTATCATAGCAAAGCCACATGACAACGTTGTCTAGCCAGAAATGGATATTATGCTAAGGTAAGAGCCAGCAGCTTCGCTTCCCATAAAAAAGTAAGAAATATTCTTGGTCCATCAGTTTACATTTATTTTTATCTTTCTAAAACTATGTAATTTCATGAGATTCAAAAAGAATTAACAACTAGAGTAAACAACAGGATTTTTATATAAAGTAACTTTAAAGAAAACTTCACTATATTGAAAGAATTTCTGAATGTGTCATCAAGATAAGTTTTTTCTTCTGTATAGATAAAGTAGACCTTAATCCTCCATATTTATACAATGCGTTTTTTCATACAATTTGCAGTAATATTTTACTACAGCCACTTACGCTCATAAAAACTACAGCCTTTTTAGCTCCTTTTAGAAAAATTTCCTTTTTCAAGGAAAACTGATGGTTTTGCTGTCTGTATGATTTTATTCATTTCACCCACCAACACAAATACAAAGAGAAATAATGTAAAGTCTACTTTATCAAGTCAATAAATGGAATTAAATCCACCATTATTTACAAAGTTGAAATAATTTTGTTGAAATACCAAATCTTATTTAATTTGTTTTCATTAAACAAAACAAACAAAAAAAATCATGGAAATTTGTAAACTTTTTTTTTTTCTCCCTATATAATCTGTTATATCCTAAACGAAACTCATCAACTAAGACCTTGACTTGGCTGGTGTTAACCAACTTGGCTCTACTGAAGCTACTACACAACCAAAAGTTTCTCTTGTCTAGATATGCCTTAAGTTTCTCAAAAATGTAAAAATTCACTTAGGTAATAGTAGTTAAAAGATATTACATCAAGCAGGAAAAAGGAAGAAAACTGTTATCTCTACATGATTTTTATTTTTTCCACAAGGACCAAATAAGCAAATGTTTATACAACTGATACAGCAGAACTATTACACATAGGATACTTTTTTTGATATTTAGTGTAGTTCATTTGCATCTTCTCCTAGTCCACTTTCATTCACAGAGCTAAGAAATTTATTCATAAAGTGCATTTTGTCTTTTCAGGTGGGATATGAGGTGGGGGTTTTTTAACTTTTTGAATAAACAAAAGCAGAATTATTGCCAAGACTAGCTCAGATCACTAATAGATTTATACAACCCAGTCGTAAAAGTCACAAAACGAGATTTCACAACCCCTAAGTAACAGTTTGGCTCCACCCTCTTTGTAACCAACCTTGCCTACAAGCTTGATGTAGGCAACCATAAAATTGCCCTTTAGCCTTCTCTTCAGCAGATTATAGTTGCCAAGCTCTTTCAGTATCTCATTACAGGTCACATCCTCTGCTGGATCCTTTCCTAGTTCATTTGGAACAGTTTGTTTATAAAGGAAATTATTTAAAATTTATGCATTGCCCACCTAAAATATTCTACAGTAAGATACAAATAGATATTTTAAAGTACAACATGAATTACACTATAAAGACAAACTCTAAACCCTACCATCATAACATACCACACTTCACAACCATATGGCTTCTTTTAGACTCAGTTAGCATGATCTGACAAAAATATGGCAAAAAATAGAAAACAATATGATTAATTTTTTTTTTGTTTGGCGTTTCCTGTTAACATAATGCTGAAATTCCCTTCTGCTTTCAGTTCTTTTCTGCATGACAATCTAGAATCCTTGTATTTGAATAACTGATGGTGCTTAAATATCACTTTGATTCACACCTCAGAAACAGATGAACAAATCTTCACAAAAGGTTGTACTGACTCTACTTACAGACCCTCCATAATACCATTAAGACATTAATTTCTGCCAGCCTGAACTAGATTTTCCAAACAGGCTTGTCTATTACTGCATTACCACTAGTGGGAGTAAAATGTAACACATATAAAAACAACGATCTGAAACATCAGTTTATTTGCTTTTAGAAAATGTTCTCATCACATAACCATTTCCAGTCTGATGAAATATGAACTCCAGGTAGCTATTAAGGTCCTCTCAGAGCTGTCTACATACTAAATACACTACCTTCATACGCCTCCAGAAGATAATACATTTAACACAGTAAATCTAGTCCTGAACTTTATAAACACCACTAGTATTTCAGGGGGGTATGTGCAGTTTCTGAAAGCATACCCCTTTTTTCTTCCCAGTAACTTAGAATTTAAAGTATTTTTTTTCATCCCACTATAAAAGTATTAATCAGACTGTCATGTTTCATATATATAACTCCCTACAACCAACGTGCATGCTGTCACAGATGTGTACCTTGTAGAGCCATTTGGAAAAAATTAGAAAATTCCAACCTTGCCTAACCTTGAACAATTCCAAGAGCTCCTAGTAAGTGACCAGCTAATGACAGTCTTCTGTTAATGTCGTACAGAGATACAAGGCCTATGTATCAAAATTAAGACAGACAAGTAGTATGATCTCCTGCACTACAATATCTTCTTTTGTAAGCATTACATAGAATTTAGAAATTCTTATATTACAAAACTCACCATCCTACTTTTCTTATGTCCAGAAGATATACTAACGGATTAATAAGATTGTCAGACATCTTAAAATCAAATTCGTAACTGCATCACTTCAATAATAAAAAAATGCAACTTACAATAAACCAGTATTTTCTGCTCAAGTTTCCTTAATCACCTAAACAGTCTTTTATTCATATTTTAACACAAAATAAAATACAGTAAATGCAGAATTAAATGAAGGCCACTTCCTTTTAAAATTTGCCAAGAACAAAAGTTTTGAAAATTAAACATCAGAATACAGAATACCTTTATATTGATGCATCCTTACTTTTTTCTTTAAAAAATACTGAATTAATAGTTAAATTTTCCAATATATTTCAAAATGTTTACTTTGTATCTTAGGATATTATCCAAAATCTAGTTTAAAAACAAAGCTGTAATACATTTCTACAGTGAACCTGTATGAAATAAAGGCTTCTCAAAATTCCATTGTTAGATGGTTAGAGTAACTCATGCATATTTTCAGCTCAATTCCACAATGTTTTGCAACCCAAGAATATCCAGTAAAAGCTACCCTAAATGACAAAATTATACGCACAGATGAGATTAAAAGATGAATACCAAATGCTGATTAACAGCTAAATATCATTTTGCAGACCAGCCTTAAAGCTTTTCCAGCCATACCCACAAGGGAGCACACTGCAGCCAAGTAAGAGAGCTCATGTGAGAGCTGAGTAACAGAAGAAACAAATAAATTAGTAACCAGTCCAGACAGGTTTGGTCATATCCATGCAAGCCAATCAGCAGCCATCTGATAAATACTGCCTTCCAATCCGTCAGAGGGGCAAGGAGGTTGCCCTTCAGAGAAAAAACCAGAGCAGGTTATGTGAATTCAGTCTTACGCAAATAAAACATTTAAATCTAGTAGTGTTCCAAAGAAATGTTGGAAATCTCCCTTTACAAGTAACAACACAAAGCTTAGCTATGTTTGCTAAGTACCTCCCTCATCTGATGCTTGAGTATTTTCAGTTTTTACTCATTGTGTGACCAAGTCAGAAGAAGGAAACGAGCTGGCCAGGCACCAAGACAACGGAGGAGCATCTTTTATTTCAAAGGTGGGCTGTGTACAGATCACCACAAAATGACTCCTGCATGTAGAGCTAACTGTATAAGGGTTAAACACTGTAAATGAAGTTGTAGGTTTTGGGTTGATTTTTTATTTTTTTAAAAACACGATAATCCATTTTGAAACACCAACATATACAAATACTGTGTAGATACGTGTTTAGATGTGATTTATGAAACTCCTTTTTTTATTTTCAGATTGAAGTCACATATACTTCGGCATGAGAGACACAAATGCACCATTAGGCACCTCCCTCCAATAATATTTGGAGATTTCTTTCTCATGACTGAAGGCATGCTACATGGCACAGCCAAAATGTGCCAGTCCAGCTAGGAATACATGAAAGACTCCTCTCTCAGCCAATTAAAAAAACTTTTCCTCCATTTACTTATTTATTTTTTAAATTATTATTCTTATTCTGTAGAGAGATCACAGCTCTAAAGCAACAAAGAAAGGTATGAGTTTAGCTGCTACGGATTAGCCCATAATGTGCTCGTATGAGCAACTCAAGAACTGCTCAAAACGTTAGCCAATCAGCAGGCAGCTGCCTGAATCCTGCCTGGTAACAGGCGGCAGACAAAGAGAAGGTCATGGAAACATGGGGGGGGGAGGGGGGGGGAAGCTGGAATCTAAACAATAGCCCACAATGGGGTTTGCTTAATAGCCATCAGTCTAGAACAGCAGTGGCACTGAGTTCCTGCGGCGCAGGGAGTGCTCACCAAAAGCACCACAACCATAAAACATTTGCCAAAGCACAAGAATTACCTGGAAGATCATGAAGGAAAAAAAAAAAAAAAAAAAATAATCAATGCTCAAATATGCAAGTCGATTTAAAATGTAGCACAGCCACATCAAGGGAGGTGAAGCTGCAAATGGGGAATATTTTGTTCTAGATGGAGAGTCCCAGAGAATGAAGTGGCGAATAGAACCTACCTTTTAAGCAGCGGTTAAAAGGTTAACCAGTTAACCAAAGGTTAAGCAGTTTGCAGTTCAAATCCTCTGACGCAATGTTGATATAAATTATCAGAAATTTAAAAACTATTTTCAAAGAAGAAAAAATAACCATTTGTGATCTATTCTTACAGAACACGCGCTGAAATAATGTGCCAATAATTTGGTTTTCTACCATTAGTACAAATCTTCTTTGACCGAATGCAAGATCCACACCACCTGCCTACTGACATCCACATACAACTATGCCTTTGTTTTAAAACGTAATAGAGAAAGCCAAGGGCATGTAAATGAAAACAGTATTTCTTCCAGCACAGCACGGGTGATTTGTGTCTTCCTCCCTAAAATTACGTGACTGTTGGCTGAACAAAGTGAAAGAAAAAACCATGCCATTTTCTGAGGAAAAAAATTACGTCACTGTCCTGCCCTACTTCACCTCGTGCACACACGGCATTACAAGGCCCACTATATTTATATATACATATATATATATATCATTTTAGGTTATTTTTCCCCGCCGTGTTTAATACCCGGTGTTGAGGTTTGCGGTTTAAGCAAGAAACAAGCAGCGTCGTCCCCAGCGGCAGAGTCCCCTGCAGTTTCTCCGGCGGCCCCAAGGGGGAGCCCGCCGTGAGCCCGCCGCTCCCCGCGGGCCGCGCCTCAGGGCCGCGGGGAAACCGACTCCAGCCCCGCCTCCCATTGGCTGGAAGGAGCAGCTACAGGGCAGCCAATCAGGCGGCAGCTCCTTAAATTCTGCCCAGCAACAAAGCCGCGGGCAGGAAGTCTGCCGGGGTAGGGAGGCAAACGCGAGTTTGAGAGAACCTGATGAGATTTTTCCAGAGATCTGGGAAATGACGGAACAAAAAGTTCAGGTTTTTTTTCAGTTCGAGACCCGGAGCCACAGAGAAGCGCTAACCCGTAGGTGCAGTGCCCGGGGGTGCCTGGCCGCGACACAGATCTGGTGTTAAACATGGGGGAGTAGGTGTAGGCTAGGTAAAAGCCACTGAAATTCTGTTACGTTAAATGTCGAATCAAAAAAATCCCACAACTGCAGAGCCAGAAACCTGGCTCAAGTATGGCAGCTGATAACATCTCCTTTCTCCAAACACTGCGCAGTGCCTGTGCTTTTCTAGTGTCACAACTAAACCATCGAAATCGGTGGGTTTTTCCCCAAATGCAGTATGACTTCTGCCCCGAAAGCAGAGGCCGTTCTCCTCTACTCCTGTGAACCGCCTTTTGAAGAATAAGTTCAGCAGAACGTTAAGTCCACACAGATATCTATGCCTGAGAAAACCACACAAATACATGGCTACAGGCTTGGTAAACTGGAGTAAATGCCCAGTACAGTTTCCAAAAGGTTGTGCATTCTGGTGTACCGTACTCAGGCAACAGCTTCATGTACAAATTTGAACTCCACTCTCATCACTTTGGCGCCACAGCATCCTGTGTCCAGTCATCCTGTGTCTTCTCTACCTCCAGAGGATAATACCGCCTTTGACTTTGGCACATGAACCCGTTTCTCATTAAATTAGTAATTTTAGAGTTCTTTTCCCATGAGGTTGGTATGGCTCGTGGGAAAAATGGAATCCCCATGAGAAAAAAAACAACAACAAAAAAACTCTCAGATTCATTTACACAACTAAATCTTTCATTCATCTGCTGGTGGTTTTGCAAATTGTCCTTACGTGGTTCATCAGTTTATGCCTTGATGACTGCTACACATGAAATGTCTACTTCTTAAGATGGAAGAACAGAAAACAAATGAGAATCCTTCCTAAAGTTAGCCTTATACAAGCAACTCATGTGCCTTCGAAACACCCACTCTTTAGCATGTGAAGCTTAAACTCATTCCTCAAGAAGAGTTCTGTCTTCTTCTGTAAACTGAATTTTAACAGCCACTTAGGTCATTAAACCAGTAGAGCTGCTGGAGTGGAACTCTGCCAGAGTCAGGGTAGATGCTGTGTTTTCTTACTTCCTACCAGTGTTAAGAGATTTCAACTTTCATCAACACTCAGAACACAGCTTTCAAGTCA
The DNA here is from genome assembly GCA_004320125.1 of Scolopax mira. Classification (NCBI taxonomy): domain Eukaryota; kingdom Metazoa; phylum Chordata; class Aves; order Charadriiformes; family Scolopacidae; genus Scolopax; species Scolopax mira. The sequence continues at coordinate 186,362 of BJBW01006503.1, forward strand.
GCTGTGAGATCCCCAAACACTAAACAAGTACTGCTGTTTGAAATATCTGTAACAGCAAAATTCATCTTTCTTAGACATTGTTTTTTTAGCACAAGCTAAAGCGCTAAGTATATTCCTTTCTGTAAAAAAATGTAAAATTTTGTATAAATTTGTGCATTTTAAGATACATTTGTGGTGGAATATTATTATGACATGCAGTTTAAATTTTAAACTGCAGTTCCATCTTTGGTGCAGGATGAACAGTTTCTATTGTCCTTAAATATGAGGAACTAGTAGTTCCACAGAAGTGGAGAGAACAGATCTAGCTGCCAGAACACATCTACAACTAAAAGTTTATCCAACTTTTGATACTTCAAACTTAACCTAAGCAACAGGAATTAGTTGTTCACGTATATGCAGAACAAAAAAATATGAGCACCTCTGTGAAAATAATCCTTAAAAAAAAAAAGCAAGATACTTTGTTTATGTTAAGGTTTTTCTATTAATTACAGAAGAAATTCTATTTTTTTAATAGGAGAAAATTTTAGTGAAAATTCAACAGGCTACAGCTCTAAGAAGGTATCACAAATGTTTCTATTTTCTAAGTATTCTGTTAGATAGAAAGCAGAATAACACTAGTCTAATTAAAAAATATATATATTCCCCCTTAACATTCTGTATATAAAGTATTTTCTTAATTAGTTCACATTACCTAGGCAACTGTAGTGATGTAATCTCGGCTTTCAAACAGTTAGAACTTGGTGACATCAGACTTCAGAGGGGAGCTGTCTGATGCTAACAGTGGTCTCCTGAGGTGACTTTTCAAAAGCCAGGAGAAACAGAACACAAAAGATAACTAGCAGCAAAGAGGTGACCCTACATTAAAATATTACTAAGTGTTTGTCATGCATACAAGAATTCTTTTTTTGCCAAGATCACATTTTCTCAGTAACAAAAAAGCAGTAATTTAAAATGGAATTAAAAGTTGATTAGTTGGCTGTGAGAACCTGCTGTTTTATAAATGTTAGGCTATCTTCCCTAGAGGAAATAATGATTTCTCAGGAGATGCAGGGCACCTGCCGCCTCGCTTGTCCTATGCTCAGACCAGTCCTTCCACACACCGAAGTCCCTGCTGAATCCCACCTCTGAATGGACGCGGCAGGTATGTGAAGGAACCAACTTTTTCAGAACTTCATCTAATTGAAGCCGGTAGAGACTTTTCATAATCTTTATATTTTAGGATCAAGGAGGCTATTTGCCTGTTTCCCACACGAAATGATGAGTTCTCTACCTGCGGGTGCCGGAGGAAGTCCTGTGGGGTCCTTGCCAGCCCCCGGGGCCGGCAGAGCCAAACCTTCCCTGCTTTGGGAAGGACCGGGCTGCGGCTAATTTGCATACCCACTCGAGATTGGCTGCGGGACTTGCTGTCCATAAACCAATCCGCCACGGCGAGGCGGAGCCAACGCAGCCGGCCGGCTCAAATCTCCCCGGCAACCGGCTAAAATTAGAACGAGCACCCCGGAGCGTCACGCAGACGTGCCGCGACCAAGCGCCTCCCCGCTGGTGACGTGGCGCACGTGTGAGAACAGGCCGGGCGGGCCCGCCCGCTCCCGACGCGTGGAGCCGCCAGGCTGCCGAGGCGGCGCGGGGGAACGGCCGCTCTCAAACACGAGGAACGAAGGGACGCCCGGGCTTCAGCTCCCGTGTCACAAGCGGAGGCGTTACGTGGGGGTTCGGCGCGCTGAACTCTGCCAGGTGTCGGTACTTGCGGTTTGGGTCTGGGTTTTTGTTTTGTTTTGTTTTTTTTTTTAATAGAAGGAAAACAATTTCTGAAGTCATTCTCTTTTCAAATCAAACCACAAACTATTATAATCATCAACTTCTTTCCCACCTTCGTTTCTAAGCCAGCAGGAAGAGAAACCGTCTTACTCTTGACTATTTAGTATCCCGTGTCACTTTGACGTGAAACATTGAGTCATCCCCCGCGTGCGCACCAGATGTCATCAAACCGTCATTAAATGTGGGCTCTGACACCTGGTTTTTAGCTTGTGAGACACACCCGTGCAATTTGTGCAGGATGGCGTTTCAAAGGCGAGCAGGCTAAATCCAGAAAAGACATTCCATAAATAGATACGGCATCTCGAGAATAAAAATTAAATAGCAAACAGGGTAAAGCACACAATTTAAAAATTATTACGTAAAGATATGTCCTATTATGAGTATCTCCAGCAATATCTATGCACACAGCACTTTCGCTGTTTTCAACCTACAAAACGGGTATCATCTACACAAGTTTGGTTTTCCCTGCTACTACACTGACGGCAGAAACTCTTCCGACTGCAGCAGAAGCAAGTAAAGAGGTTTCAGCGCTTTTCTACCCACCCCACGTGCCCAAGACGGACGGGAACAGCACCCAAGGCACACAAGACATTTACGGCTGCCTAATCCAGGTGTTTGGCAGCCTGAAAAGCACTATCTGATACATAAGGCATACATGAGCATCTCTGGTATGTAAAAATGTGTCTTCTAGAAGGCTGTCTCAATTAAATAAAGAGAAAAGAAAGAAAGGTCACAAGAGTGACCACTGTCAACAGCTGATAGCTTTCAAATGACTTCACAAAGCAGAATCACAAAAATTAATGACAAATCCTAATACAAAGGTTGAAGTAAATATGAAAGCTAAAGTGAAGGAACATAAATATCCAAATACAAGAAATCTCAAGAATAACATCAGAAGAAAAAAACCCAGCCAAATACCACAATAGTTTCTTGTAAAAACTAGATTTTACCAAAACTTTATTACCCATACCTACTGTTAGAACTATTTGTCACAAGCATCCTTAAGGAAAGATAGCTTACTCCATACATATTAGCTAATAAATTTTACTAACAACTGTGCCCCCCACCCACGAGATAGTTATTCATTCATCAGAGGCTGAATGCTGTCCAAAATAAACTAATATTGGTGAATGTTGGGAAACGAAAAACAAACTTATCAACCTAATATTCTATTCATTACTAGATACAGGAATAAAATCAAAGTGTTTCAAGTGCTGGTAACCCTCTGTATTAATATGCTAAGAATCTATAATGGATAATTCATATTTTTACAATAATAAGCAATCACTCTCTAATACGTTCCTATGACAGTCAATTTCTTATTATACCAAGCATACAACAGAGTAAGAATAATTTATTTACACTGGTAAAAATGTACAGCGGCAGATTAAATTCTCTTGGGTCAATGGGCAGACAATTATTTTTCCGTATTTGCTGCTAGGCAAACATTGTCACATATCTCAAACTTGTAAAGACTTGTAAGAAAAATTACCCAAGGTATTACCCAAACTGCACTTTAAACATTTCATAATCAAACATGTATGCAACCACAGATGATTCTTTCACTTAAGCATGCTTAGAACAAGCTCTGCAGCCACAGATTGCCAGACTTAAATCAATTCTTCACTAACCTGACCAAGGAACAGGAAGCAGAAAGTGAAGAACGCAAGATGGTTTCTTTACATAGTTCCAATTATGGGAATAAGCGTTAAGAACAACAGAATTAGTTTTGAAAGGGGTTTTGACGACAAAAAGTAACCTGAAAAGGTATTGATTCTTGCTGCTTTCTTCAACTTTCAACGTACTTCCATTCTCTCGTTGTACTTGCTACAGTCAGATGAATTATCTCACTCCATTTGCCCAAGTTGTTTTAAGACCAAATGCAACATCTTAGATTAAACTGTGTCCATATAAAAGACTCTTTTCTCATTGGTATCTTCTTGCCACACTTTTGAATTTCAATGCAAATAGGTATACAACTAGTGTGATGTTATTTCAAAATGTAAGTGGCACAGCTGTATTTATCTGCATCAGTAGCACCTTAAGGAAGCAGCAAAGCACAATATGCCCTGTTGATTTCTGAGGTGCTGACTTAGACCTAATTCTAATAACCTTACGTCAACTCAGTTATATACTTTAAGCAGCAAAGATAGCTGAAAAAAAAACCCAAACATGGATAACCACACTATCCCATCCCTTTAAAAACATTTCAGTGAACGTCCTGCAGTATGTGTAGAAATTTTGTGATAGTTTGTATAAATTATTTTGGTGCTTTAAAGTGGACAACTTTACTCCATAACATTCTCAAGTTTTCCAAGTCACATGAAGCCAGAGTTACATGCATTTGAGCTGCAGAAATTTTCTGTGGGAATTCTCTACTCACTCATCTATTTGGATTATCCATTAACTTAGTGACTTGGTATCTATTTTAAACGTAACAGGAAAATGAATTAAGAAAGAGTATATTTATAACCCACAGCTGGTTTGGATGGGCCTGCTTAACATTCATTTGTCCCAAACAAACACAAGTGTCATCATCACAAAGTTGAGTATTGCATCAACTAAAAAGGTCAAACTGCTTAGAAAAATCCATGTCTAGTGTGCCAGAGTATTCTTAAGGGAATATAACTAACTATTGAAGCTTGAAATGGCTTAGCCTAAAACTAATTACATCTTACATAAAACATTATTTGCAAAATTCATGTGTCTGCATTTGATAATCAAAGAAAATAGACATTTGCAACAAGGACCAACAGGGAGAAGTAACCCCTTAGGGGGTCACACATTATCCCGAAACTCAAAAAAAAATTTCTAATGTTTAGCAGAGGTTGACAGCATTAAAGCGTTTCTCCCTCTCCCGTCAATCATTTTTGCTACAAAGACAGTAAACTGATTTCCCTAGTGCTATTCTTTCCTGAAAATAAGTTTTTTAAAAAGCTTCAGAAGCTTTATTAGGAAAAAAACCAACAAACCAGAATAACCCCCACCCAGGCACTAGTACTGCTTGGCATATACCAAACAATTGGAGATTTTGTTTATATAAACATCTTCACTAAGTATTAAAGACAGCTTACACGTAACCGCTTTTAGTTTTTTATTACATAGTGAAGTATGACTTCACAGTAAATAGAAATAATAAATGTACCTTCTTGTGCAGCTTACAGCATTTAGTATCTAAGGATTAAAATAACTTCTGGAGTATCTAACTTCCAAGATAATTTGAAAATCTACAAAACAACAAAGCAGCTAACCTAAAACTATAATGTAAATATATTAAGTTGCCAAAAGTCACCTATAAGTACAGTAATTCAGATTTGATGCAGCTTTCCTGTATTAGGAGAACTAGTATCCAATGATTGGTATGACCACTTAGGGACACACATTTCAAACAGTAACACATAAAAGCAGAAAAGTTTGGAGCACAACATTCTAAATACATGGACGAGTGAACTAGTTTGGATTAGATGACTCTTCTTTTGCCAGTAATCTGTAGTCACACCTGTCTTCAACCCAGGTATCAAATATCAATCTTAAACAAAATGAAAAAGCTTTATTTCTGTTGATACCATTGCAACCTACCTTAAAAAAGTGGTTATGAGTAAGCAAAAACAATAAGCAGGCAGAAAAAAACATACACAAAGAAAATCTGGAAGTCTTTTCTCCGTGTTTTCATATTCAAAAAAACCCAAACCTATGAAAATAGGAGATTGTTCCAGTTCTGCATATCTTATTCTTGTCAACACAGGCTTTGGAATTCTCCCAGGAGCGAAAAGAATGTACCTCCTCTGGCTTGTCCAAAGCAACTTGTGTGCCACTTGATGAGCTCACTCCTGCTAAACAGAAGCTACTGTGTAAGAGCCCTGCCTCTGCCTCAATAGGAACACTATAGGAACACTAACTTGAAATTCCTTCTACTTCTATCTAACTAGCCATTCTCATAAAGCTTGTAGGAACCAACTTCAACATTTCTACACCTTTAAAGTTTGGCTCAAATCAGTTGGTGGGTAAAGAATCATGAAGAGGAGTAACTTTTGTCTCAGCATTTTTTTTTTTTTTTTTTTTTTTTTTTTTTTACAGTGAGAATGGTGACTCACTGGAACAATGTCCGTAGAGACATGGTAAAACCACCACCACTGGAGGTTTTCAAGATGCAAATAGTCAGGGTGATAGATAATCTCATCTAGACTCCCTTTCCCAAGGAAGGTTGCACCTTTGAGGTCTCTTCCAACCTGGGCTATTCTATGAATTCAGTCTTAAGACTGATTTTCTGACCAAAAGATCTGGATTAGCTGCCAAATATTAAAACTCCCTCTAAATTAGGACCTTTACAGGTGGATAGATCACTAGTTCACCAGTCTTCTGAACGAGTGTGACATCTTCAGCCAGACAGCAGTAATTGCGGAATGAAGGAGGTACCTTTCAAACCAAACAATCTTAAAAAAACCCCAAACAAACCAGTAAGTTAAGCTATTAAAAAAGCACAAAGGTACTGCTCTAAATGTTTTTACATACACAAACATATATAAAGTATATTTTATCTATTTTGTATTTATATAGATATATATGCTTAGAGAAAATTCAATCAGCTGGTTTACAGTAAGGAAAGTCTAGAAGATGGTAATTAGATTGTAAACATAGGATCTAATTTGCACAGGTTCTTAAATATAATACTTCTATATGGAAGTTAAAAATACATGCAAAGAGTAGAAGAGCAGACCAATATAAGGAAGTGAACTTATCTTTATCAGCCTTCCTCCTAGGAAAATAAATTCAGCTTATTCAGCATCTCTGGTCAGACACATGAAAAATGGATACAACTGAATTAAGAATCTGCTTCTGAAGTGTAACTTCTAATTTATATGATATAAGACACAGCCTTCTATTGGACCCGAGATATGAATTCCAAGTACCAGGCTTCAATTTCTTTGGTCCAACAATATGATTAGAGCTTCATGTTGCATCTTCTTTAATTCTAATTCATTTTTTGACTTGACTATTTACTGTTCTGACATGGTTAGATAAACCATTCATTCAACAAATGCTGCTGATAAAAACAAGAGAAATATACCTGAAGACACTGCCAGGAATACTAAGTTTAATAGACTCTTAAAAAAATTCTTTGAGTGCTTTAGGTGCAAATAGATAAAGACAGTGGTTTTAATATTTAAGAGTGAAGCAGAAGTAAGGAGAGAGTATGCTTATGAATTTTTATTCATCAATAATCTATATAACAACATATTCAAACAGATTGTTGAATAAACGGTACTATGGATGTCTTTCTTTCAAGGGCAAGGTATGCTGTAAGGCCTAAAGATCCCATTCTAGAAAAGGAAAGTTATTTTCACAAGGCCAAACTAGGGGACACTGAGCAACTGACAAAGCAAAAACATAGCACTTCTTTGGGTGTTTAGTTTTTCTTCTTCAATTCAAAGAATTCAAGTGAAAACATCAAGATAAACTTGAAGTGCAACATAATGCAATGCATTTTCAGTTCAGACCTTCACACCTACAGAACTTGATTACAATTGTGGGAAATAAGCTAAGTTTTGCTTCAGCTAATTGATATATTCTTGTTAACATACCTGTGCTAACAAAGGAGTCTTAGTAGAGTCTAATAAATTGTATCCAATTAATCTCGAGAAATGCCCCTTGGTCTGTCAAGGGATCGTTGTTCACAGAGTGTTATCTAGGTAAAGAGAAACAAACTAGAACATGGCCTTCAACTCAGGAAACGCAGGTATTTCTCACACAGTGAGCACTGTTAAAATTTCCATAAATTTAGAGTCTGCTTTTACACGTAGGTTTCAACCTTCACATCTCATTTACTCATCTTCAGCCTGCAAAATTCAATTTCAGAAGAATGTTTGAAGCAGTTCACAAATAGCATAAGTAAGAAGTTAAGATTTCAAAGTATGTTTGCATTAGGATATCTTTATGTGAAGGAAAGAAGAAATTAAGATGTGCCAGTAGGGTTTGCAGAACTTCCCTAAGAATGCACAGTATCGTTGGATAAGTGTACAGCAGGGAGCGATGCAAGGGTTACAGAGGATATTAGGGCTGACACAACAAGGAAAAAAATATTGAAAGCAATTTATCTTCAGCTATAATGAAGTATTTTTTTCCTCCACTTCTGCTACTATAGCTGATGCACAACTAATCCAGTATAATCCTGTCTCAAATTCTGAAGACAAATAATGGAAGAGAAATATTAGAACTTTTTGCTACTATGATACAAAATATAATACCAAAATATTTGATAGAAAAGGATGTTTATGACTAGGAAAACATAAATTTGCAAAATCAGTTTTATTGCCAGGCTGTTGTTTCCTATCCCTGGCAAAGGTAGTTTGAAGGTTCATCAGAACAAGGAAGAAATCACTACTGAATTTCACTAGCTTCTTTAGACACACTCACTTTACAGCTGCTGTAAACACTCACTGTATTCATCTGTGGTTGTAAGAGACTATCACAGTTGCTAAGCAACATCCTTTAGTTTCATCTCAATTTTGACATTTGCCATTTGGGAATATTCACTGGAGTCTAATGCTCTTTTAATAACCCCCTTCTCATTCCTCTCCTTTTCAAAAGATCTATGATGCACTGGTTGAATAACTTCCGATGGCAAATGAAAATGTGGGCTTTTCACAACTGTTTTATGAAATGCAATCAAGTATATTTTTCAGAGACCGGTGAACATTTTTTCTTTTTAAAAAGGAATCTGCCTATACAATTATGTTTTGGTGATATTCTCCCATGACGACTATATCTTCCACAAGTCTGCACATTAAGCCATCAAAAATCAGAGGTAGCAAAGTAAGAAGAGAGGGAAAAGCCTCTTCTATGTATCTTCTGCAGATAAAGTATCTTAGAATATTTGCATATGGCAAGGAAGAGCCACTTCCCATAGCACCATAGTGCTATAGAAACCCTGCATAGTTTCAGCAACTGTCTTGCCTTATCCCATTTCTAGTTTCTCTGCTTGAGATGCTTGAGATTTCTCTTGCTTGAGAGAGCAAGAACAGAAAGCTGGAACTTTCATAGTCATAATAAAAAATTCAAACCAAAGAGCATATCATCAAGATTTATTTTACTCTTGAAATACATATATTCCATAAACGAGACTGAAGCCCCTCAGAGAGTATCATATACAAAGCTATACATGTTTTCCTATCTTGCCAAAAAAGGACCAACCTAAAGAACCTTCAGTGACTCTACTAATATGCAAATATCAAACAGCAGAATCCACAGTGGCAGGAAAAGAAAACAGATTGCAAAAATCCATGCAGCCAACATATTTCTGTAGATAACAGTACTATGAAGTAACTGCTCCTTATGAGATTTCCCACATAGATTGTCTTCTAACCCAGAGGGCCTTCCTACTGAACAATAGCTTACAAGACAGCACCCTATGCTCCACAAGGTTATTCTGCACAAGTTTGAATATAGTAATGAGAGGGTTTGACGGGATGCTTGCAGCTGACTGTTCTAACACTGTCTCTGATCTAGATACTACTCTGAAAATTTTTTTACTTGGAGGTACCTCTGCAGAGGACCTCTGAAGTCTGGCGTATTGCTTCATCCAACTGCATGAGTAAGTCCAAAAAACCCTCAGTATATTTTTAGCAACATTTTGTTGATGCTGACTGGTAAGATCATAGATACTTGCCTAGTGAACCAGAGAAATGTATCTAGAGATACAAACCACCTAGGACCCATACCTCCTACTCAGAAAGAGTGGATCTAGAGCCACTTCCAATGACAGTGTTGCATTCCTAAGTGGAAGGTATAGAAGTAAACAAAAGCAAAACAAATTTCTTACAGTAATGAGGTCATTGTTTTGCTTACTACTGCAAATCTTTAAAAAGAAAGAAAACAAGATAACATTACAAATTCATGAAGTGTTGACAGTCTGCATAAAACATCAAACTAGCATTCACAGTAGTATACAATATTAAAAAAAAAAAAGAGCTGCAAGTTTAGCTTAAGTGATACATTATTTAGCAATGATTTTGCCAGAACAACCAATAAAAAAAGTTTTTGAGCCTGGTCAGGCAATAGAGACACTGCCAGTACTTTAAGCAGTGGTCTGTAAAAGACTGCTCCAAACTGCTGTCTGAAGACCTCAACCTAGCTCTACAAAAAAACAGGCTTAATTTTTCCATTGTGGGAGGGAGGAAAGCAGTTGAAACAACAATCCAGGAGCACCATCGCTGCAAGCATGGAAGTACATGAAGATTTATATAGCTATTTTAGACTGCTCCCTTCCTAAAATTCATAGAAAACTATATGCAGAAAAATGCACCTGCATAGAGTCACTCAGAATAATCACCTACAATAAACTTGTTTTTTCTTGTCTACAAAGCTTCCGAAATACCAGCCAGAGTTAGATGCCACAAGCAGATAGTATGAATTATACCCAGGGATGCCTTCACTGATAAATGGTATAAAAGCCTCAAAGGAAAGCTGTCTTAATTTTTGATTATGTAAGTTTAGCTGTAATGCTCAACCTCCAGAAAGTTTCTACTCAGAAACCTTTAACATCAAAAGCAATATTCTGAATGTTGCTCCTCCAGAGGATGACTTTTGCCTGGTGAACCAGCAAGCCATAATGCTTGTTTGCTTGCTTCCTATAAAGAAAGGACTACAGTTTCACATTATCCAAAAAATCAAAGGTTTAAGTTCTCTTTGTGTGACTTAAGACATCAATATATATCATTTTTTCAGGGACTGACATAAAACATAGCTGTTTCCCAATCATTTTGCAGACTTAGTCCAGACTCTCCTAATGATTCTGTACATGTGACCATCTCTCTCCAAGTTTGCATTTGTGATTATAAAACTATCCTATTTATATACCCAAAAGGTGAATATTAACCAGCTCATATTCATTTGTAACCATGGAACCTTCTTAGGGAAGATTTTATCTAGATAATAGGGCACCAGGGAAGGAGTAGCAGAAGCTATTGAACTGGATAACCTTCTAAGAAGTTTTCTAATCGATTTTCTTTGGAAGCTATTACTAGCTTCTTTAAAATCTTGTAAAATTCCAGTGAAAACATCCAGTGAAAACAGTGACACTTTAAAAAAACTGTTTGCTTTGAGAGAGCAAATGTTCACTCTACGTTTTATTTTCTCCCTTGAAATAAGTCTTTGAGTATTCAAAACTCCATGTGCCAGTATAGCATTAAAAAGACACCCCCCACACCCATCTATAAGAAAAAAAAGTTAATGGAACACTGCTGTATAGCTGTGACATTGTGATCCAAAAAAGACTTTAAAAAGAAGCCAATCAAAAGGATGACATTAAGACGTTAACCAGCAATACTGCAAACCTCTTAAAATTATGATAATACTTTTCCTCAAATGGCAATATCTTGTAGGTACAATAATAGCAATGAACTGGTGTTAAATTGAGTTGACTATAAATACAGAATTCAAAAATTCTTTTCTGGCATTGAGCCTAGATTAACTGATAAAAGGCGGTGAAAAAAATTATCAGATGCTGGATTTTTTATCTATGGTAGTATTTGTCCAATAGATGAGGTGGCTAAAACAGTAGATGTGGCTACAATAGTTTAAGTCACTGGTAACCCTTGAAACAAGAAAAAAAAAACCCCAATTCTCATTCTGCTTATGAGATAGTTTGGCAATAGGTCTTCTTTATATAAGCATATTCATCTTGGGGAGAGATAAAGAATCTTATTTTCAATGAGCAGTACAATACCTAGCAATCTTTCAGTTTTACTTAGAAGAAGCCTTCATCCGAAATGTGACATTTTATTATTCTAATAAGAATGATACTCAAGAATTCTACCTCAGATTGGATGAGTAGTATGCTTTCCTCTTTTGTAGAGATTTCTTTTCCTAAGTTTTTGTTGTTTCTTGAAATACTGTATAGTTTGAAAGGGATGACGTACCCTCTCCTGCCAAATCTTTCTTCCTGGAACTACATCAGAACTGGAGGCAGCTATACTTTCTCACGGACAGTATTAGGATATTCTCTCCAGAACGCTAATAAACGGATCCTGTTAGCACATTGTGACAAAATCCTCACGTGACAGTGACTAAAAACTGCTTCCTTTGCTGTTTTTCTCATTAAGTTTGTCAATCAGACTTTGATGGATTTTCTCACTCTCCATCTCATTGAAGTTAAAGAAAGCGACAATCTGGTGTGTATCCTTTTTGTTGCAGCTGTGTATTTTTTGCTTCACAGCAAGATCCAAATTTAGTCTCTCCATTCTTTCTATCATGTAGAGCTGAATTTGATATAGGAGCCCTCTGACAGCAGGACTGTGGGTTTATTCCTTCAAGCAGTCTTTTCAACATGAAGGTTTATGGTTCTTTGAAATACTGACTTCACAAGGTGCCTCCCAGACAGCTCTGCTTTGCTCAGTGGAGATCCTTTGTCACAGTCAATATGCTTTCAGCATACAACCAGAGGACCAGATTCTAAACCATGAGATCCAAAACTAACCAGAGTTCTTTCTCAACTGAGAAACTTCTGCTGAACAGAGAAGCTCTAACCATCCTTAACTGATTCACCTCTGCAAGCTTTGTCACAATACAAAATTCAATTAAACAGTTCTTGGATGAATACAATGTTTGCGTTTTCTGGTTATGAAAACCAACAGTTGAGAAAACTTACATAAAGTTATGGTTCAGTACAGAGAAAAATTAAAGACTCTTCTTATATCCAATATATGTACAGATGCCTCAGCGCTTCAAACTAATGCTCAGAACAAAAACTGGAGAGAAACCTTCCAAATAAGATTAAACACTGTGACCAGGAAGAAAAAAAAACTTCAAATAATTTCTTAGAGATCTTGCTCAGTGAAAACACACTATGAACTACATAAATGCCTGCCATACATCTCCCTCTCACTCTCTTCAAACAGAGACATCCACACACAAAAGAAGCCTTCATCCAAAAATCTGGACTCAAGCTACTAGGCTATTAGGGCAGAGACTGTGTTTACATCTCACCAAGCCATCACAACTAAGACAAAGGAAACAGAATGGTTAAATACACAATACCAATTCAATGCCATGTAGAGTAGAACTGATCTCCATAGGCAGAGAAATAACACAGCAGTGGTTTTTTTAACTTTTTTTTTTTAAAATAATATGGGTAATTCAACTTGTTTTGCCTTACCAAGTAATTTGAGAAAAATAGAGAAAATATGAGGAACGAGATGTATTACAGCAGCATGCCAAAAATGTCACATTATTTTTCTAACTACCTTTGAAAAAGCAGCATCATGATTGGGCCACACTTGTGATAAAGCAATGAACCCAAACCACCTGTCTGTCATTAAAAAAAATCTGCTCTCCTTCATTGTCTGGGGATAGCAGGAGCAGGCCTGGCTTCTGGCCTCTCCAGAAAATGTGAGCACCTGCACTCTAACAGGGCAGAACTCCATATACGTATCAGAATTACCTTGACGTAAGAAGGTTTTAAATAGAAGGCTTTAAATAGACAGGTGTATGTCCTGGTAACGTATGGTTGCCTCTCCAATTGTGGTTGAGGAAGATGCCACTGACATTATGAAACAGGAAAACAAGCTGAAGCAGATTCTCTTATGTGCAAGAGAAAGGCAGTTTCTTTGTGTCTGAAGCAGTATCTCATAATCCTCTCCACACCATTTGCTTAGGAGCAAGGTACAGTCTTAGTCTGACCATCCGAGAAGATATCCTTTAATGTAACCCTGAAGAACATCTGAAACACGTCTTAAGACAAGTAAAAAGAAACTATCTTGGGTGTGATACATTCCTCTGCCTCAAAGTCATATGGGTAGTGTAATAGTCAGAATACCGTATCGAAGCACCTAAGGAAGTAACGGTCTCATGTTAAGAGCCTAATCCTAAACACAAAAAAACCCAACCAAACAATAAAAAAAACCCAACCTGACCAACCAACAAAAAAACCCCAACCAACTAACAACAAAAAAACCCCAAACATTTGGCACCAAAGGTTATTTGGGGAAAGGAACTAATTTGTTCATCAGGCTTCATTCCTTTCTAAAAGTCTCAATTCCCAGTGAGCTAGTCATTAACCAGGCTTGGCATAGAGAAGGCATAGAGGCAGCCTCACCAAATAGTAAGTCAAAATGCTCAGATTCATGTAGGATCATCTTGCTCTGGAAACTGCTTTTTCAGCATCTTTGTTCAACATTTCTTCAAATATGACATTCCATAGGAAGGGCTTCAGTTTCTCACTAAGATCCATAATACTGCAAAGTTCATAATGCCTCTGGTTTTCTGGGCAGTGAAGATGAGATGAAGCAGACAGCATGCACACCGAATACAGTTCTGAGTAGAGTCAGATACATTTTCAACATCTGTCAGTCTGAGGAGTGTGTGAAGATTTATACCAGATCCAAGTACAGTGAAGGCCAAAGGCCTGAAGATTCCCAAGTCTCCGTATGCCAAGAGTAGAACTTCACTAGCAAAAACTCAATCTGTAAAAGCGTAGAAGCGCTGAAAACAGAAGAAGAGAACAAAACAGAAGTTTTTGGGACAAGAATGTAGTAGCAAGAAATTCTCTAAGCCTTGATGGACAACTGGCATTTCAGGGCAAGGTCTGCCTGTCTGCCAGCAGGACAAGACATGTATCCGTATGGATACACATGGCTTTGGCCAAAAAAGACATCATATGACTGTTCCTCACAATCATATAAAATTGCAGGGGGTGGGGACAATCACAAAATAAAACTTTGTGATTACTCCAGTACTTGTTTTATACCCACAGTGCGTGCGTGTGTGTGCATACGCACAGTGACAGATCATGGAGGAGGCACCATCATTATGTTTAGCACAAGATACTATGACCTGGAGAATAAAGCACCAGACTGATGATGAAGATGATCTTGTTTTATTTCAATTCCACTACTGATCAACAAATTAGACCCGTCAAATCAGCACTATTTCCCACCTCAGATTTTCTTGGGACTTTAAAGTGAGATACAGAGATGAATCTTTTTCTGTAAATTCTACTGCTGCAAACCAAGAATTGTGACAACGTGATCTAGAAGAGTCTTACCTGTCATATTTTCTTCGGAAAAAAGCTTCAGATAGGCAGCAGATACAAGTGAAACACACGTAAGTAAATATAAAAGCAAATACATTTATTTTGAAAAGACAGCTTTTATCCAGTTTATGCTTTTTAACAAGACATTTCAAATTCACAATGGATATGGAACATAATCTTAAAACCTACATCTCACATAATTGCTTTTCAAGTAAAATAAAGAATGGGAGAAATATTGCCAATACATCTGAAATGACACATTATGCAATTCCAGAACAAAACCACCCAAAATGCTTTTCTTGTAAGATTACATGGTATTATTTGAGGGAAAAATGTAAGGTTAGATGAGTGTCAAATTATGAATTCCTATGATCTGGCATGATTTTCTGTGAAGCTTAACATTGAATCTGAATATCCTGGATTTAATTCTTGATCTTAGGGCCATTACAACACCAAGCAGGACATGTTTTACCAAGTAAGGGACTTGCCTATAATTTAAGAACATTATTCAGATATTGAATTAAATTTGCAGAATGTAAGTTCAGTAATAAATTCATTGCTTCTAAGAAAATTCCACAAGCTACCAGTTCATCCCAAATGCTACTCCTTGTGTAGTCTTTTTTTTACAAGTATACTGAAATAAGCATGACCAAAACCGCCAAATAAACAAAGCATAAAGATCTATTCTAGTGCTTCAGCATTTTTGCTGATGATTAATTGTAACGCTTCTCCTATGAAAACAGATTCTAGAAAATTTCGTCAGAAATTTGCGATAGTGCTGCTAGAATCCATTTCCTATATCAAAGCAACTTTAAGGACAACGGGATGCAGAGACAGAGGTTACAGTAAGACTCAATAGCCTAAGCATAGGCAACTAGCGCTAGCTTTGAAGCTCCAGAATCTGCATGAAGCTAGCAGATATAACACAAGACCTAGAGGAAACCAGTGCCCTTCTGGAATCACAGCCAAGATGCAGAAGTCCCATCCTATAGCATCTAAAATGGCTATGCGTGACCCTGCCTACAAAGCAAATCTTACCCTTGAAAACTAATGTGCTAAATTCCACAGCATATGGCTCCGTTCTTTCTCCAAGCTACCAACAAATGGTTTAGCTGCTGTAGAGAAAGTCTCTTGGGGACTACTTAAACCACATAATAAAACCTAGTATTTTGTGGTATACTTTTAAGGGACTCAACCCCCTAAATGTAATTTTCTTCATACATTTAATACCTCAAAAGCCAAGTCCAATTCAAAGTTATCCTTATGCTTCACCAAAAAGCACAGATTACATGGGCTATACTAGCTCAGTAACAGTTACAAATTAATAAAAATGCCATACTGTACATAAAGGAAAGCTTATTTAACCAGTAAAACAGACTGGGATGAAGAGCTCTTCAGCTAACCAGTATAAGTTCCAGATTTTGACTCAAATAAGCTTAACCCAGAGTTTTGTAGGGAAACAACTAATCACAAACAACGATTCTCATATGCAAACTTCATATTACATAAAGGAGAAACCACCATTAAAGTTCTTTCCATCTAATTTCTACAATGATAGCTCAGAAGAGCTTTATATCAAACCATCTCTATTCCTTGGGACAAACTATTGCAAATCAAGAAGTAATTCTTTGAGCAAGCTATAAAGCTTAGAAAGTATCAGCTTAGTTTGGTGGCCACAGAAACCTTCTTACTCCCACAACTGGTACCCAGATGCACAAGTTTAGTGAAATCTCTTGACATTATATCCAGACCACAACACATTTACATGTAAGCGATTAATCATATGGCAAAGCATAAAGGAGAAGAGGTCTAGGAAGTAGATGCTGACATTTTATGCAGTTAGTCTTTAATCTTAGAGATAAACCGTCATTTTAGGAATACATCTGATTATTGTGTTTTTCAGTAGACTTATGCTAAAGTTTCAAAGCACTAGGCTGTACGTTTTAACATACTGGTATTGTGGGTTCAGATTCACAGTATTGACTCAGGTTCACAGTGCTCATTGACTTCAGTAGCTGCACAGATACATTGTCTGGACCAGCCTTCTTGACCATTATGATGGTGACATTGGACACATGAATGGTTTCTTCTCAAAACTCCATCAATGGTAAACTGACTTTATCACTCAGAACCGATTGCAGCTAGAAGTTTGAGCACAGGTACTAACATGGGTTTTTTCAAAATAGTCAATGAATCCTGAAAATTTCCATCTTGTTTTCAAAGTGCACAATTCCCAAAGGGAGCGCTGCTGCCAACAGTATGGTGGCCTTCTCAAATGATGCAGAAGCTACAGCAGTATCACAGCAATCCTTCAGTATGTAAAGAAAAACATCCTATCAATGATTTTCAAACTATTACATATGCTGCATTTGAATTGAATAGTTAATTACCACAGCTGTTTGCGAAGAAAAGTTTCTTTTCCATTTTACAACTAGAAAACTCATCACCAAAGAGCTTCCATCTTCCTCTAGTTCACAGCTATAAATACTGTCCTCTTTGATGAAAAAACCCAAACACAACAAAACAAAGAAAGCAGATTTAAGTGCAAAAGGAAAACATCACATAAGATGAAATTTTAGGGCAAGTCTGACCACAAATTAAAAAAAAAGACCCATAATAAAAGAGAAATAAAATTGTAAATAAAAAGAAGATAAGGTCACTAACTACACTCCACTAGGATTACTGAGTATTATTAGATATTTTACTTTTCTTGACGCTTAGGGGTTTTCATTTAACAGTTAAAAGTATTGCTCCGTAAAAATGAAGCCTTGCCCATTGTCCTCTCAGAAGGGTGGAGGCAAACAAAAGAGAAGGGTGGAAGCAAAAAACAGAAGTATCCAGAATCACTGCAACCTATCTCATGAAAAATACCAAACTGCTAGAGTTAAGGCAGACACTGTAAAGCACGACAACAAACCGAACCATTTCTAATGATCATCATCAGACCCGTAGTCATCCATTTGCTGAAACCAGAAACTTGGCTAATGCAGAGCTGGCTTTCTCAACCTCATCATCTGAACAGCTTACCTGGCTAAGAGCCGCAAGATGAGATAGTCCAGAAGTTTTTCTTGAGCAGAAGATCTAAACAACTTTTGGTGGGGTCTCACCATATGAGTACAGGGCTGGGCATGATTTGGCTAAATGTGTAACCAGAGCGGAGTCAAACTAGTGATAAAGGTTGTAACAGTCCCTACTAGGTAACTGTATGCAAGAACCAGGAATTTAGGTGGTCAAACACTGAAACAGCTTGTGTAGAGTGGTTGTGGAATCACCACCCTCACTGATTTTCAAACCTCACTCTTGACAAACCCTGGAGCAATCTGGTCTAATTTTGAAGTTAGCCTCTTTTGAAGATGTCAGACTAGATGACCTCCAGATGTCCCTTTCCAACCTACATTATCAGTTTAACTTTTTAATTATTTTTACAATTTTGTGTTCCTGAGCTAGAGTGATTTTTGTGCCTTTTACCAGTACCCTTCCTAATTTTTCAACATTGTGGGGGAGGGGAAAAAAAACAAACCAAACAACAAACCAACGGACAACAGGACTGAAATCTGTATTGATGCAGAATTTAGATCATCAGTATAACCAAACCAGATTAACAGAGAGTATTATTTTCTTACTCTTCCTCTCTATTGAACAAAATTTTTGCCCCTCCACATTAAGTCTCTATTTGGGACTTCAACTCACTTATTTTGTTGTCTCCATGATCCCTACTTTATTCCAGGGTAGGATTTCCTGTTAAGCAGGTATGATCTATAACAGACAATTTCTAAATGTACAACTTTGGATTTTGCTGTGCAATAGCAGATTGTTTGAGCAAGGTCCCGGTAAGCAAATGATCCAGGTGACTGTAAGAGTCAACCTTTCTATGCTCTACAAGTTAACAAAAGTAACTTTTGCTTTGCAATATCAATCAAAAAAAATTTTTACTTGGATCATGCTTCCTACCACTCTCCCCTTCAAAATATTTAAAAGGCTTTTTAATAATTTTATGTTTTTATCGATACAGAGGGCAAGGGGAAGTTGCTTGTTATTTAAGAAAAAAACTCTATCAAGCCATAACTACAATATATATATTGGGTATTTAGACCAAGGAACCTTGTTCTAAAACAAATTACATTAGGTTTGGTTTTTTTAAAATAAAGTGGTTTTTTCCATCAAACCATCTCAGCATTAATTCTAATAATATACTTTCACATTTACTGAATCCCCTGGTTGTCCCTCCTTTATTTTTTCCCAGTATTGATACGAGACTAAATAGTTACTTGGGTCATCCTGCTCGACCTTTTGAAATAAGAAACCTTCAACGTCTTCTGGAATTTCCATTGTATTTTATGTTATTGGGAGGGACGCCTCAGAAAAGAAATATTGTCAGCCAATTCTTTAAGAACTCATGGGTGCAGATTTGCTTAAAGCCCTTGTTAAGAAGTGTCTATCATGGAATCATTAGCCTCTTCCTTGTAACTTCTAGATTTTAAGTATTTAAGTCACCTGCAAGATATTTTGTGTAGTCTCACTTCCATCTAAAAAAAAAAAAACCAAAAATATTTGCTGTAGTCTTCTGGCTTTTCTCTTTCACTATGAATGATATTACCATTGTCACCTACATTACTGTTAAAATTATTTCTCCATTTTTAACAATTTCACTTTCATTATCCTTTGCTTTACTAGTCATGGCTTTCTCTCAGGAACATTTTGTTTCTTTTAACCAGTTTTCCACATTTTCCACAATGCACTTGATGCCATGTCTCTACGACCATCCTTGCACTCACATTTTACGGAAAAGGAGGGAGGGACCCTGAACGGCTTTTTTCACATTGCAATGAAACAAGACTCATTTTAACAGAATTTGCCCTTTATGGACAACCTTTATAACTGTTAACTGCAATTTCTAGTGTAATTTACTTGGGGAAATCTGCCATATACCTATTTACATACCTTCTCACACACAATTTCAGTACTGTTTTGAGTCTGGACATGCATATAACCAGACTTCTAAATGACAAGCAAACTTAAGATTTGATATGGGACACAATTTATCACTAAAAAGAAGTTACCAGCAGCTTCGAAGTAAATGAGATACCTACAAAAAAAGATTCACTTGGCCCAAGTTGTTGGTGCATTTTACTCTGCTATATCAATGCAGAAGCATACCTTTCCATATTATCATTAAATTCCCTCATCACCAATATCAACCAGTTACAGTGCTCTTTCCTAGCACATTTACAGCTTCTTACTGGCCTTAATTCCCAGTCCATTTCAGAATGGCTCCAACACTTCTAGTCCCAATCACTACTATTTTAAGCTCAAATAATCTACCCTATTACTTTGCCCTTCTACCTTTTTAGTTCTATTCTCTTCAATTAACCTCTTTTTTCCTTTAACTGGACGAGGCCGGTCTGCTGCCTGTTCCACATTCCTACCTTGAGCTGCTGCCTACCTTTAAGCAACCATCCTTTCCTTGGCCTGTTCACGCATCTTCAATTATCTCTTTTCTCTAGCTCAGATACTTCCTCCATCCAGTCATTTTGTTTTATCATCTCTCTGGTCTCCCACCATGTCACAACTTTTTTGATTTGTAAAATAGAAACAACGCAAATACATTTGTGCAGAACTAGCACATCTGCTCCGTGCTGTCATTTCATGCACTACATGCATAACCATGATACACTGTATTATGTAATTATCAATACTGTTATTTTCTTAACATTTGCTGCCCCAAGGCAAGCTTATTGTTTTCTGAGGGGGAAGGTCAGATGAATATTTTGTGATCGATCTGTTTCCGTATTTATAAATATACCTTTTTAAAATTTACATAAACGCACCTGAGAGTACGCATTTACACTAAAGCATCCGTGGACAACAATTCAGTGTCCAACATTTTTAACAGCTTTGGCAAAAAGAAGAGAATTCAAACTACAAGCAGGATAATGAAGTTTCTTCATGATACCATGAAGCCAAAAAACCACCACTGGTGGATTCCACTTTCTTAATTCTGCACTTTTTTTAGGGGTAAGCCCAGAGTATCGATAAACCTCCATATGCATCAACTGGTGTCACTATAGAGATAAAAATAACACAGTAACAAAACAGTAAAAGGTTTCAACCCAACAAAACCAGTACCATTAGTAGCAAAAACTACATACCAAATTTTTATTATTTTTTTAATTCTTCAGTTTTACTTAAACAAACATTATGCAGTAATTACTAGTTCCCTATAACAGCAACAACCCAAAAATAGTTACAGTAGGAACAGATGACTTCCGGGCTTCCCAGAAAACGTCTCTTATATTTAAATTTAATTCCTGGCACGATGCCAAAGCGGGGGATGGGCAAACGAAGTGGAAGAATAACTTCAAAGGCCTCTAAAACATTAAGGCAGAAAACCAGTTACTCCTCTTACCTGGTGAGGTGGCGGCAGCACGTGCAAAATGAGCGTCCTCCTCTGAGTAAGCCACTGACGAGTAGCTCATTAGCATAAGTATCACAAGCTACAAGTAGACTTCCAGGTCGGCCATCTTGACACCAAGATCTTGTTTACACAGGATCACAAAAACTGTTTTTTGAGCCAAGCTGAGCTATGCTGTGGTACCTCTCAGCTCCTAGCCCACATCTGCTTTTCAAAGCCTGCTGAAACTCCCACTGCTCCACACAAGTGGCTGAAGGTGCAGGGAGTGCAAGGGAGCATGCCAAAGCCTCCAAGGGAGCCTTGCAACAGCCAAGTGCCTCCAGTCGGGCTCTCTGGGCTGCCTTCTGTGCTGCCAACTATTAGCACTGCAGCAACTATGTGCAGTGAAGTACCTCCCACATACCACACGGTAGGACCAACAAGCAGAAATTTATTACAGCACAGCGCAAGGCTGCACACTTAAGGAAAAAAAAAAAAAAAAAAGGAGAAAGCTGATATTTCCTCAGCAGCTTCACTTACTAGCAATCTAATTACACCTGGGTTCCTTTGAACGGCTTTTCACATGCATCAGGGCGTCTCTGTCGGTTGAGGAAGCGGAGCGCTCCTGCAATCCGAGCACAGGAGCAGTCCATGACACATGTTCGCTGCTGCCGGCGCGGAGCCAGGCTGCAGTTACAGCTCGCTGGCGCCAGTGAAGCTTTACACACAGGGGCCTCGTTTCAAGAGTAAATTGCAACGGGGTATCGCTGAGCTCCGCCTCCCCCCCCGCCCCCGGACAACACTACGGGTTCTAGAATTGGTCGTCTGGTTATTTGCTTACTAATAATCCAGATCCGTGTCAAAACTCGAGTTGCTGCTCGTACTGTTCGTATAAACTGAAACTGACAATAGCCTCTACAAAAGAAACTCCACCTTGAGGGCTGTTCCTTGTAGGATGCCCCAGGCTGCACCGCTCACAGCGAGTCTGGTGAGCCCTCTGTAGTAACTGAAGTAATACCGAAAATATGGCTATACTCAATGCTCAGCAAACAGCTTTTCTTAAACTGGTATTGCCAATATACCACAGCCCAGCAATAACAAGCAAATAAGTATAATCTCCAAGTAAGACAATTCCATTTCTAACCTAATGCTGACAGCTAACATGTCTGGCCATTGAATTTGCTGATTCCACTTCACGTTTAACTTTTCTTGAAGAAAAAAAAATTCCCCCGTGCAGATCTGAGGACTTTATCTTTTCAAGTACCTGCAAAGTACAGTTAAAGGTAGAGGCAGAAGCTTTGATTTCAGCCTCATTCTGATTTCAAATAGTTAATGTCTTAATTACTACCCTTTCCCTTCCAGTCAAAGCCAAATTAAGTTAATAAATTAATTACACTTCACAAATACTTATTTTAAAAGTCACTGTACTTTCTTTTGGGGGAGGGAGGAAAAGAGTCAGGCTTTGCTTACTATTAAGTGTGCGTATGCAAAAGGTGAATCATTTTGCCAATTCCTTTCCCCCTCATTTGCTACAAGAAACTCTTAGAGCGCGAAACAACTCAATGCAAATAAATATACTCTCCATTATACTGACTATAGACATGAATTCCTGAAACCCTCAACAAAATAAATCCACGGCAGCGTTTGGCTAAGTACACATCTAGCAACACTGCTGTAGTTGCAGCCTGGCACCATTTAGTGGAAAAGGAAAATGATGGAGACAGTGATGCCTGTCAATGCCAGCAGGCACAGGCAGAGTGCCTCAGGACCAGAAGAGCCTGCTTTGCACCACCGGCCTCTTCTAGTTCCTGCATTGTTCCTCTTTACAATGCCAGAAGCATCAAGGCTATATATAGCCAAATTATATTATGCTGCTTCTTTCCCACTGCAAGCATAATTTGTTGTAGAGCTGGTTCTAGATTTTTTGAGCGTAACGCAATTTGCTCATCTATAATGTCAAAAAAAATTACAGATTTTGGGTCTGAAAATATTTAGTAATGCAAATTACTTTTAAATGGTTGTTACGATTCATCCTCAGCATCCAAAAGCAAAAAAAATGATGTATAAGGGAAAAATAATTTTTCCAGAACGCTTATCACATTAAAATGCCACCCATTAACTATACAAGTGATCTAGTACTGCTTTTCTTTCATGTCACGTGAATCCTTTATCTTTCAGACAGATTTGTGTACGCGAGCACACTGAAGCGCTGTGCAGAACACATCTTCCGGTGATGCTGTTGCCATTTGCAGAATGAATCATCAGGCGAACAGCCTCCAAGCTTAAAAATAAAGGGCACCAGTGCTGCTTTATACAAAAAACCCCTCCGTGTTTCCCACATAGAGCTACACCCCCCCCCCTCCCAGCTTCACAGCCTCGCGCACAGATACCAGAATAAAAGCACGAATCGCCACACAGTAAAACAGACACTGCAAAATAAGAGCCTTTACTCGGAGCGTTTTTCTGTTCTCGGCTCCAGTCCGCTCAGGGAAATCCAGGCCAGGGCTTGCCGTCAGCCCTGACGGCCAGCTCTCCTCCATCTGCCGACTCGGGGAGGCACCACCCCGCTTCCAGAACGTTCCGGAGGAGCCACCCACACCCCCTCGGCTGTGCCCGCCTCCCTCCTTCCCGCACCAATTGCTCGTTTTCAGAGGCAGAGCTGTGTTCGGGGAGAGGAGGAGCGCTGGGGGTAGCGGGGAGAGAGGCAGCAGCGCGGCGGCCGGGGCTGCGGGGGGCTGGCGGGGCTGCAGCGGCCGGCCCGGAGAAGGAGCACGGGCAGCGCTTTAGCCGCTTCCAAAGTGGGATATTTGGGCTTTTTGTTTCTGTTCTTTAGGGGATTTGTCTTTGGGGGGGGATGTGTTTAAGGGTTTAGTCTGG